>JAUJYO010001464.1:15000-22000 GCA_030737845.1 Acorus calamus | reverse complement strand
CTTAGTATAGCTTATCCTAAGGATTAATTAGAATTATTATACTCTCTTATACTTGTTTAAATTAGCTTAGTAATATCAAGTTATACTCTATAAACAAACAATTATTTTTTCTATTTATTTTTATACCATCCTTATCATACTCTTATTTTAGTTTATTCCGCTTTTCAAACAGGGTGTAGAAAACTCTAAACTGTTGATAAGTAGGAAAATCACTGGTCGCCCTGGAAATGACATATCCACTTTTGTGTTTTGAGTGACAGTTTTTACTCCAAAAAATGAAGCATGTTTTTGGACGTTGAGCCCCAACCCCCCACCCCCTCTTCTTCGAAAGTCCGTCCCATTACGGTCACATCTTCATCTTTCGTACCACAACAGGTCCTGTGTTTTTTTTTTTTTTTCATGTCTCACACACAGACCCTTTATAAAACGAAAACCTAACCCTAGCTACACATAGCTTCCAAAAGACAGGATTGTATTCATGTCATGTGTCTGGTCTCTCATATGCAAAGATGGGTCTTTTCCAAATCCAAACCTTTTTGTATTTTTTTAGTTTTTCGAGGGGGGGGGGGCATGTACGGATGGATCGGATTGGGGTTTATGAGAGAAGGAACAGATCTTTTAGAAGGATGTATACAGAAGGGGTCCCCCCCTTCATGAAAGTATTTCAAACACTGACAGATAGACCTAAGTTAAGTACGTTCACGTCAAAGGGTAACTTGATCTTTTGCTATTTATGCATGATTGATGGGTGGTTGTGATTTTTGTCAGGACATTTTTTTTTTTTCTTTCCAGTTCTTACGTCATTTGATTGATAGACGTCGTTTGTGTTTTTGATTCGTTTGTGAGAGAGATCGAGGGGGGGGGGGGGGGGGGGTGTTTTAGAGACAAACATATGAAAGCATAAAAAGGCTAGGGAGAGTGGGAAAGTAGGTCAAACTTGTTCTTCGTTCTTCTATCGACCAGGGATAAGGATCCATGGAATAGTTATTCTATATTATTTCATATATGGTGTAAAAATTTCTTACTCATATTTATCTTTTTTTTATTCCTTATTTATTCTTTCACTCAAACAGGAGAAAAAAGAATACCCTTATTAAGGTGCGATATAACAAGTAAATAAATGGGAATAAGGAAAAAAATTTGTTTGTTTGTAAAAATAAATTATAATAACTATTTTTAGATAAGGTAAAATAGAGACCGTTAACTATTTTTAAAAAATATTAGAATTATTTATTTGGATTTATTTATGTTAATGAATAAAAATATCATTCTATGTCATTTAAAAAAATTATACCACACAACAGTCTTATGTATATCTCAAAAATATGTTATATCTGTCATATCACACACTTTTCTCACACTTGTTTTCATGTGCAAATAATTTATATAGAAGGATTGTTGTCATTTAAAAAATCATAATGTTTTATCTTTGATTTATATATTCTCATATTATCTAAGATGAATCAAACAACAAAATGTTATTTTTATCTGTTTCAATGAAAATAATGAAAAAGAAAACCATACAAAAATTTGCTTATTCTACATGGATTATTAACAATTCTGAAATAGTTATTGATGACGAATAACTTTACGCCCCAAACATGGGGTTATTTTGTACATTTCATAAACTTGATGCCATTCATTCATTCTTCTAACGAATCATCAACAAATTAAAGCATGTGAAGCATTTTGCTTTGCCCAGTCTACAACACACCAGTGACCAAGTAAAACAAGGTGCATATATATATGATTTTTATTTGTCCTTGTTTTCAAAACTTTCAATCAAACCAACGAAAATTGGTATAATGTCATCGTGTCGGTTCTCCTCATCAGATGCATGCACAGTTGGCAGATTGATAATATGAATTCCAGGTTTTCCTGTAGCATTTTGTTTTATGTATATCATACGTTTTCTGATTGATGTATATTAATTTATATATATTATTATAATATATAGATATATATTACATTATAATAAAGATAAAGATATTTCTAACTGTTAGTCCAACTAACAATAGATTGGTTACAATTTAAATGAGAAATGGAAGAGGAGAGGAGACTTGATTGATCGGTTAGCATTTCCATTCAAGAAAAAAGAGTACAAATAGAAACCAAGATCTAGAAACATATATAAAATGAGATTTCCTAGGTTATCTTATTGATGTAAACATAAACAACAGATTGACTCATATGCATGGAGACTTGCACATGTTTAAGATTATCTTCTAGGGAATTCTATCACCAAAAAGTTGTAGTCCCCATCAAGATCTTGATAGAATAAGAAATATAATTATTATCTGGGGGTTGATATATAATAAATTCACACACAGCTCCTAGTTTTGCATTTAGTTGAATTTTTCTTTAATTGTTTTATATATAGAAGTCTTTATAATATCTGTTTATCTTATTGAAGAATTTGGAGATAATGAATTGAACTAAGTTAAATCCCATGGAATGTTAATTCAGAGTTTAATAATTTTTAGGTAGGTAATTGTTTTTTTTAATTTTTCTAGTTATATCTTCTCAGTAAACTCAATCTTTAGACCTCCTACCTCTTCCAATCCATCGATCAAGAGGAGGTTGCAATCTAGTTTTAAACAAGATAGTAATTCAAGTTTATCTTGTTCAACCAAACAAGAAAAATCAAACTAATTATTAATCTCTATTTGAAGATGTATTGATAATCTGACCTCACTGTGTCGAGATATGTTTGAATTTCAAGTTTTTAAAATTTGTCAATAATGTCTCATCCTGTGTCATTTTGATGGATTAAACATATTTTTGTCTCATTTTGAGCTGTTGTAATATTCTAATCATCTGATTTTTAAATGTATAGAACCCAATCTTATCTGACTTTTTTTTGTAGTTTTTATAAGTGGTTCATAAAATAATTAAAAATTAGATAAATTTTTTATTAGGATTCGACTCGTTCTAATTAAGGAAGCATTTAAGTGCAGGTCTGGACAGTTTATGAGTTTTGCAAGAATCTGAGTCACCTAAACCTATTTAAAATCATGGAGATAGAGACCAGCAAATAAATCTGATTTTAAACCCGATTTTTCAAGAAAAACTATCTAAAATCTATTCCAAAAGTGCCTTAGTATCAAAGGAGACAGGAGTGTTGTGGATTTCAAAACAAGTTAAAACCCCTTATAATAATAGTGGTCTCATCTCTTCCAATATTTTCCCTTTATGGTTACAAGCCTAAAAACGGGGTGAACCCCAAAACATGGGCAGTGATCATATGTGGACACACACCAACCCACCCTCAAAACAAAATGAAAACCAATACCCCAAAAATTGAATAAATTTTCCCCCAACCAAGAAGAATAAGACACCTGAGAGACACTGACCGACCTCTTGGTTTGGCTTTTAGGGCACAATTCATTGGGTCACACTGCCCAACCCCTCTCATTGGACTCTCACCAAACCCAAACGCGCTTTTATTTCCTGACCTTAATATGACCACCACCGCCACCACCTCTCCCATTGACCAATGTATTCATATCAACTTATAAAAATACATCAAACAAGTTGTAGTATCTAATGTTTTTTTTTGTATAACAAACAGTACTGTTGGATTTTTCATTACTTCAAGTTGAGGGTTTCATGTGGCATGCATATCCTCTCCTAACTTCTGGTGTTGATTGGGAAGTTAAGTCAGTTATGCTATAGCTTTCCAAAAACCTATTATTTGCTCTCTAATCATGAGAAAGGTGTTTTTAATGCAACAATCTTGTCATCAGCACATGCATTAGGTGGTGATTAATTTAATTGTATTAACAAGAATTAGGAATCTTCGCACCATCGACTACAGACCGACCTAATGAGCGATGATTGAACATGAAACATTTTCAAACTATTAGAATTACTTAATAATGGTTAATCAATCATGTGATGCTTGGATCATGAAAAATAAATAATTATGGACGGTTCATTCACTAATATTGTTGACTCAATTTCAGACCATGATCCACACTGTGATTATAGTAATGTTTAGCAATCTAATTATTAATTTAAAAGCAATCTCTCTGTTTCACTGACCACATTGTCACCCACGTATTGTTAAGCATGCTTAGGCAGGTTTTTGATTATGCTAAGACATGTATGTATATATGATGGGCTGAATTGGATTCCTTCGGACGGTTTGTCCCGTGTCACAGAGGAATATTTGGATTATAACGCGTATCTTGAGACTAAACATGTTTTAATTTGACTAATATTATTCTCATCAATGAAAATTACTGTCCACCAACCAGTTTAGTTTTAATTATTAATAATATATACATTGTTTTCTCTTAATCAAACCACCACAAGTTTTTGCTTGGTGTTTCTTATGTACTAAAAATCAGATAATGTCATGAAACCAAGTGGTTTCTAGCACATTTAAGATCTCAAGAACTTCGTATCCATGAATCAAAATCACTATTGAACAGAAAATAATAAAACTGAATGAGGAAACAAACAGAGAACATGAGAGGATCTGTGCTTTAGAAATCCAAGAAAAACAGAGGCGTGGCTACTTAGTGACCAAGGAAGCTCAAATGTTATTAAAAAAAATTAATGAATTAATTGCGGGCGAAAAATGGAGGTTTCTGTGACTGTGATGAAAGGTTAATATAAAGGCAAAAGGAACCGAATATTGAACCAACCCAATATGACAATTCCCCCCTCATATTTTTTTTTTCTTAACTTCATCCAACACTAACACAATTTTTTTTTTATTTAAAAAAAATATGTGGGGGTGTTGTCTTCGTATACAAGGACAGGTCCAAAATGATGTCAGCCCTAATAAATTTGGGGCACAATTTCTTGACCACCTCTTGGATTGTTCTTCCACATTTGGCCCACCACCACTTCTTCTTTTCAAATTGGGCATGCTTTATTTTATTTTTAAATTTATTTTTTGTGATTTCACATGCATGTTTTACAAAAGTTAAGCCTCCCTTGCCCAACCCATTTCACATGTAACAACAAAAAGGAGTATTTTGAGGATAAATACCAAAGCACCTTACCCCTGGTTTTATTGCACCATGTACCCCACTAATGGTGAAAACTTACAAATTTTAACCTCCCACCATGCAATTTCTTTTGTCTACTTACTTTAGGACCTAACATTACATATATGCATATTATATGTTGTTGATCCACTAGTATTGAACCTCTAAAGTCATGACCTATCAAGATGGAGGTTCTGTTTCCATGAATCATTGAATTTAAAGTATGTATAAATAACTACGTGATGTTGTTGCATCAAATCCAACAATGGTAAAATAAAATACATATATATAGATTATATTGTAAAGTAGCTGCTTCGTTTGAGCTACCTCACAAACCTAGCTCCAATCCAATGCCAACATGAAATTTGATTGAACACTTCTCCACTAACATATGGACACGTCCATCATGTTGTTGGCCTCACACATAACACAAACTTTTTTTCTCCACTCAGGCCATTCATCTTTCTCTTTTTACCTCTTTGTTTCATAATTAAAGATCAACTGAATTGGTTTGTCATTGAAAATTAATTTCTATACTTATAAACAAAACAATATTGAAATATTGCATGACACACATTCTCATGTTACCTCGATCTTTGTGAGACAATGAAATATTCTTTGTATATTGTTTCTTTGTATATTGTCAAAGACCAAAAATCTTTATGTGGTTTGATGAGACTACACCACATAAACAACACAATTAACTAAGATTACCACGCTGATTTTTCAGATCATCAACTCTCAATTAAAATAATAACATTTTATCAATTAAAAAATTATTTTTATATTTATGTAACATTTTAACTTAGTCCATATATACCCCCATGTGTTTGTCACACTCAATTCTTTGAAAAAATAAACTAGAAGTAGAATATTATTATTGTTCATAGATATCTCTAATAAAACATGACACATTTTTAAAATTAAACAAATAAGTTGACACGTATAATTTTTGAAGAACATATTTATCAAACCACAGTGCGACTCACATGAGGACCCCCTCCCAACCATGTCAATTCACATCCTCTGCCTTCACAAAAATAAAAAGTATGAGCAAGAGATGAAGGTTCTCCTACGTCGTCTATAAATACCTTAAAAACACACACCTCTCCATCTCTTTGTATGCTTGTGTTTGGTCACCACAACACAACCAAACAAACACCCCCCCCCCCTCCCCTCTCACTCTGTACTCTCTTTTTGTTCTCACTCTCCCCACCCCCAACAACCTCCTCTCTCTCTCTCTCTCTCTCACTCAGACCATGGAAGACCCAAACAACCCAACAACCCAAACCCCGGATCGGTCATCGGAGCCTGTCCGGTCACGTTGGACTCCGAAACCCGAACAGATACTGATATTGGAGTCCATCTTCAACAGTGGAATGGTGAACCCACCCAAAGACGAGACCGTACGCATACGTAAACTCCTCGAGAAGTTCGGCTCCGTCGGCGACGCCAACGTCTTCTACTGGTTCCAGAACCGCCGCTCCCGCTCCCGCCGCCGACAGCGCCAGATCCAAGCCGCCGCCGCCGCCGCCACCAACTCCACCGCCACCAACGTGTCCGCCGTCGTCGAACCCACTTACGCCGTCAACCAACCTGTCATGGTTGATGGTGGTGGTTGTGGTGGATTTGATTGTTATGGTTCGAGTACTTACAATCATGAAATGGTGGGGATGAATTATTCTTCTTTGGGTGCGGATGATCTCTTCTCGATATCTCATCAGATGGGTCTCGGCGAGATCGATCGGAGCTCGTCGGCGATGTCGTCGGTGGTCGAGGCTTCTCCTTCTTGTTCTCTGAATTTGGAACAACAGCCTGGTTAGTGATGGATTTTGTGTTTTGAAGAGTGGGTATGTGTTTGAGTTTTGTTGGTTTTGTTTTCTTCTATCTATATATGTATATATTTTGATTTTCAGCATCACATGAAGGGGAAAAAATGGATTTTTGTTAGCTTGTTTTGGTTGTCTTATGGTCATGTTTTTTTTTCTAGAATCTACTAA
>JAUJYO010001464.1:0-10000 GCA_030737845.1 Acorus calamus | reverse complement strand
TGCGATCGTGCGGGAAGCGATCACGGGCCGTCGATCACGGGTCCATTGCATCGAACGGTCGGGGGCGATTCATCTCGACCGTTGGATGCGATGGACCCGCGATCGAACGATCGACGTCGTTTCCCGCATTCCCGCACTGAATCACTCGACTATATATATATTATATATATATATATATATAAATTAACCGAGTTCTTTTTTTCTCTCTCCCTTTTTCACTGCTTAAATCTAAATGAGGGATCATCTCAGTTGATTTAATCATTTAGGGAGGCCAATGGCTATGATCTCACACAAAAGAACAAAGGATCAACTCAGGAAATTTATATCAACCATTGATTTAGTAAACAAGATTAAAAAAAGAAGAAGAGGGGCCGTGACCATTGTAAACCCCCTCTTGAATCCATCCCTGTATCAAGTTGTAACACGATCAATCTTTCTTACCGTCACATTTGCAATTTGAAAATGATTCCCCAGTTGACCATAGTACATATTGTCATAGTACAATAAATACTCTGTTAATATAATATATGCATAATGTGTAGAAACGTGATGATATGATTATCCACATATATATTTATATAAAGAGCCGTATTATTTGATAAGTGAGATGCGATGTAGGGTGCTTCATTTTGATTTTATATTTATTTTTCTCGGGAAAGATTGGTATCCATTGATTGACAGATATCAGCATTGAGAGTGAAGAAACACCCTAACCAATGACTTTGTTCTCCCATTAGCTGGCTAATGAAATGTTAATTAACCCCTTCAAAATCTGTGTTAAAGAATGGGATTTTGATTTCCCCAAACTCTCTGCATCGTTTCTCCACCGCCCACACATCCAATGTAGTCATGACGAATGTTTTTCCATCCAACATTTCTTTATGTTATACTAGGTGAAGCACATGTGCGTTGCACATGAATTGTTTTAATTGAAATATAATGTACGTGTAATAATTAGAATAATTGATTTATAAATAATTAAATATTAGATTGATAGTGAGAATTTTTTTTTGACACCGGTACAATGATTAGATTTTATTTTATAAGATGAATATTGGAAAGACAATACATTCATGTATAGTATAATTATAAATGAGAATAAAAAATAAAAAAAGTTTGAAGAATATATAATTATGTTAAATTAGAAATTTTTAAAAAAATTGAAAGATTAGTAGAAGTGGGGACAACTAAAGTAATGGTTAGAAACATAGAAAATGATGAAACATATTTAATTAGAAATGAATTGAAAGTACATGCATTTTTTTTTATAAAACTATATGCATCATTGGTAGTATTTATTATTTTTGAAAAATCAAAATAGTTTATCCAATAGACTGTCCCCAACATACTTTCAATAATAATATGATGTTGGAGTATAGATGTCAATTAATCGATACACAAGTAAAATGCACTTAACTGGATCTTATAAATAAAACCCAAAGTGTGACACATAACATCAACAAGAACCAATTTTTACAAAATAATCCCAACTCTTAGAAATTTTTTTAATGATGCTTGAAGATATAAATTCTGTTTCAATGAAAAAGAAAATGTAAACCACACTTCATTCTATTGTCTTGAAAGTTTTTGCTATGGCCTTCTCTTTAAACAAAGTTCTTCAATTTTGTGGCAATGAAATATAGTTCCTGCACATGACAGAGTTACAAATAAACATATAGCGGTTACACAAATGAATGCAATGACTCTGTTATGGTTAGAAAACAACAAGATTCAAGAAATCATGAAAAAGTGTTAAAAAAGGTTTTTATCAATATTTGAGTACAGTAAAATCTTCAAGAAAGGTTATTTATAATGTTTAACCCCACTGTGACAATAATAAGATTTGCAACTTCTAAGAAAATTTGCACATTCTAAAAAGATTTTTCTAATCATTTCTGAAAAACCAACAGGAGTTGAAAACAAAGCGGAATCTATAAGACTATAACATAACAATTTGAGATTGCAAAAATATAAAGTAACAACCATCAGAATTCATATATGCCCAAATTGTATTAAAACCCACAAATAACTATTCAAGAACATTAAAGAAAACCCCTTCAACCTATATGTATATATTTCATTTACAGGACAGAAAACTATGGGATACCCAACAAGGTTGCTCGTTGCCCCTTATTCCTGTCCAAAATACAGAAGGAAAAACAAAACTTCAATGGTTGATAGGCTGACACCTAACGTATCAAAACAGTTGAGATGAGTAAAACTTATTAGTCAATCAAAAGTTCAATAAACCTTTTTTTTTTAACGGTAGGAACCACTTTAAATCAAATGAATCACATACATTTCCATGTCAAACAAAATCAAAACAATAACCAATGGAGATCTTTGAAATATGCATTTATATAGTGATAAAGAAACATGTAAAAAGACAGAACCACAGTAATATGTGATGTTGGAACACTAAAAGCGTGATACAGTATAATATCCGTACAATGTAGTCCTCAACCATGTTTGAGCAATTTGAAACTGATTCAATTATCATTTATCAATAGCCAGAATGTTATTCTAGCAAGGTTTAAAGGTCAAATCCAAGCAACCTAGTGCTAAATATCCAGTATTCATATTTTGCATGAAGGATAGGACTTCAAATCTAAACAACCTTTCAAAAAATACATAAACTGTAGTTTGAAGAAACAAACCAGTTCCATTGCAACAATGTGATATCCAAATTAAACCCTATTGGGTTCAAAATTTAGCCAATTTCAATCCAGAAAACGACAAAAAAGAGTTCAAAAAATTCAACATGTATAAGCATGACAGTTGCAAATTCAAACAATCCAATATAGTGTCAAGTAACAAAAGTAAGAAAGCGTGACTTTTTAAGAATAAAAAGGATCAACAAGCAATATGGAAGTCCATGAGGTTCCTGACCCTCCGGCAAACCAATGTATCCAAATTTACTTTTAATTATCTGTTTGTTTGGCCTTTTAATTGTATCTTGAAATATTGTTTATTTTCTTGTGAACACAAATTTTATTCTTGCAAAGGAACACTTAAGTTATCTAATTGAAAAACATGAAGTATTTTTTGTCAAGATAGATAACTCTAGATATTTTATGGTAGAAACTCTATTGGATTTTTTTTTTAATGGCAAACTATTAAAGGAGGGTAGGACATAGACACACTTAATAAGTTTTGGAGAAAAGTAAACTGCGGATGTAACTATGAAATTAGAGCAATGACTGATGATTTCAAAGAACATGACTATGAAAATGACCAAAATGAAGGGAGAAGAGAAAACAAATGAACAGTTCATCAATGGGAAAAGACATATTCAGGTCAAATGACACATCATTTCAAAAAGAGAGAATTTTTTTTTTTGCTTGGTAAAGTTTTGGGGGTGCAACATGAAGACTATTGATTATTCATTAGGGATAATAGATAAATAGAAAATTTTGATTTTTTGAAAGTAGTCGATGTAAAATAACCCACCTAAAAAACAAAGGATAAGCCAAAACACAGAGAGATGGAAAAAATAATTTAAAAGTTCTAAAATTTCAAACATAACAAGCCCAAAACCTTCTAAGTTTCAATAGATCCATTGACACACTAAACATCAAAGTGGGTTGGAGAATACAAATTTGAGGCAAAATATCGAAAAACCTGACACAAAAATGAAAGCACGAACAACTACTGTACATGAAAGAGATGTTACTTGGAGGTGAAACTGCTTATAATACTCAATCGTCTCACCATCAATGCCTTGTTTGTCTGTCACACACAACATTCAAAAAAGAAGTTCAGTAACCAAAAAAAAAAAAAGGGGAAAAGAATCACTTCAAAATCAAATTTTCACCGTAGTCTGCCTCCATTAAATTCGTGATAAGTTTCTGCAATATTTTCATCTTCTCATTGATCCTGCTCGATTGTCTTTGCGATATCTAATACAATTCACACTGACCCAATTCATCACAAGCGAACTCAAAACACTAAACAATGACAATCAAATTGTAATAGTTATGTTCAAAGAATTAGAATAGTGCGCCCTAATAGATTAAAATAAACTGGAATGGATATGTCTACATGACGTTGATATATATCCAAACTATAATTATATTCAAATGTAGAAGAGAAAATATATCCAAACAAAGAAATGAATAATAGTCAACCTAACAATCATTTAATTCTCTTCTGAATATTCTAAGTCTAAACAAGCTATGCACCAACCAACCAGGGAACAAGAAGTGCTATTATGTAGTCTCTGATAAGCATCTCTTGGAGGTGATTCTTAACAAAGTCTCTACCCATTCTATTGTCACTAAATCTAGATCGCCTGATTGGTTCGTTATTCTAAAAATTCAGAATATGAAACTTTTATGTCAACATTTTACACCCCAATCAAAAAAAAAAAACAGTTCTGTCAACACCAAGAATAGGACCAAAAGAGATCAATAAAAAGGTTACAATCAACAGAAGAGACCTTGCATCAGGCATTTCACAGGTCGATCAAACAATTCCCCATCAGCTTGAAGTTCACATTGTACTGCTCTGTATCACCACCAAAACCAAAGTTTTTGTGAATATCGATCTCATAAGTATCAGATCAAATACCATCACTTTTTTGAGAAATACGAGACATCTAAGTCGTACAAGTAAAGAGATCTATTCATTGATAAGAGAAAGGAAAAACGTGCCAATGGAATCAAGTCTTGGTTTTAAACAAAATCGTTGAACGTTAAATATTGGATTCATGTCAGAATTGATGAGATATCAACTAATTAATAACAAGATGTAAAATATTAGATTAAGAGGCTACAAAAGTCCATTATTTCCATCATCATCATCCTCATCATCATTATATTTCTACTAAATATTTATGAAGGTATTTCCTCTATATATATAAATATGTGGAAAGACATTTAAGAAAGAAGGCTCCTATATGATAGATATATTTCACCAAGTAGAAAAACATTTAAGAAAGAATTCCACTAATAAAAAGCAGCAAGAAAATATCAAAATATCCATAAACATGACATTAAAGATTGTGCAGAAATAATAAATCACATATGGTGCTCTAAACTTACCTTGAAAAGAATGTCAAAATCACAGTTTTAAAGCAGAAATTGATAACTTCGGAATGGTTAGATGAAAGAAAAATAGACATACAATATGGAATTCAAGCACAATCTATAAGTGAATGTAAAAAAGTGAGCCATCAAGTACTCAAAGCATTCGAATATAAACACAAATTTTCTTATAACAATATGTGATTCATCTGATGAATATATCTTTTTTTTTAAATTTCAAAATATGTTAGAGCTACAAAAGGACGGTAGAAAAGACCGTCACTAACATTTTCCCCCTAAAAAAGGTCTGCCTATAAAATTACTTACCAGCACAACACTATAGAGCACATGAGAGTCCCATTGGGAGGTATACTGGTTGGGTTAGTAGGACATGGTTGAGGAGGACAAGGTGTATGCTTACTTATGGTTAAGAGCCTAGTGAAACAAAATGACATTAACTTAACCAAATCACCTTATCCAATTTCATTGTGTAGTATCTTTGCTTTATAAGAGGGACACGCAAAGACAGAAGATGGGAGGGAATGAGAGGATGTTCGTAAAAAAATTGAGTAAGACTGAGACCTAGACTTACAATACAGTCTAGAATCCCACATATACTTATTCCAACACTTAACATTACCTTTTTTCCAGATATTAATTAGCTCCATATCCATTTCCACCAAATTCCAATTTTTTCTTGACCCACTCTTTCCATTTCCAAATTTTTTTAAATTTAATTTAACCAATTCCATGTCAATGACTAAAGAAATTCAAAACAGAGAACACTTGCATATGAAATTGGACCACAATGAATTGCACAAAACAGAGATAGTCATAACTAAAGTAAAATGTGTGTAACTTTTATCTCTGCATATCCCCTGTTTTATAATTCATTCACATATCCGTACACCACTAATGTGAGTAATTATCATACAAGTTTACCTTCAATGAAATCTGGGGTGATGAGGAAAAAGAATATCTTACACAGTAAGCAAAAACAAAATTAAAAACCCAAAACAGATCCTACAAGTTTACCTTCAATGAAATCTGGGGTCATGAGGTAAAAGAATATCTTACACAATAAGCAAAAATAAAATTAAAAACCCAAAACAGATTTCACCATCAATTCTGTCATAGTTATACCCATCTATTCATTGCACAAAAAAGATGAATATATTCGATGAAATTAAACAATTCCAAAGACATCTAAGATATAAATATCATCTTATTTCACCATCAATTCAGTCGTAGTTATACCCATCTATTCATTGCACAAAAAAAGATTTTTGAGCTTATTCACCTCTACTCCACATCTATTTTTTTACCCAAACGGGGGCTAAAGATACCCCTCAGGTCTACCGACCAAAAAAGTACTAAATTTCTAGAAGAGACAAGATGGTGGGATATAATAATACACCAGATCCATATATAAACCTAGATTTCATTATAAAATAAGAGTACATAAATGCACAACAAAGCCATACATGCAAGCCTTCTAAGATTTAGAAGTATACCCTATACCATCTTGTATATGATAGCTTTTTCTGCTTGTCCCTTACGCATCTGTAGGCCGTAAGAAAGAGAGCATGAAAATTTGTCGACGCGCTATTGAAGTTTAAATCCGGATGTGAGGCTGTTATGGACCCTACTCGAGAAGAAGCCTTCAGCCTAAACCAGTGACTCAATCAGAACCAAAATACACCCACACATTGAATCTTAATTACTATCAGGTTGTAGCTGACCTGGTTGCGCATTTATAGTAGATGGTCTCTTGGTAATTGTAGGTTCGAGCATTGGCGAACATTCTCCGGGCATCTGCGATGAACATCTCTAATGTGATGTAGTACTGCTCATCCACCCTCTTTGACATTATCTTCAGATCTGCAGGTCCAACTTGAAAATTATTAGCCCAAGTCATTTGCTTCTAAAGTTTGCATGGAAAGAAGATCTCTAGAATCCCTTGCAACTGAATAACAATTAGGACGCTGATATACTCTGACATTCCTGCAGACTTCACGTCACCTAACGCAGTATATGAAATCTCTAATGGAATATAAACCTATTGCAAGATATACTCTACTACGAAAATGTAAAAATGCATGCATTCAATTCATTCAAATATATATTTCATTTTCTTTATTTCATTAGATAAGTATATACTTCAAACAAATTCGATAACATGTCAACAAAAGTGACCGCAGGAATGACTAAGTGTAACATTTCCCTAACAGTTATGATTCAAACTCACATCCAGTAGTGCCAACATTAGCAGCTGAATTGAATAATTAATGGAAACCGGACAAAGAGAAATAATATCACAAGTAGTGTTGCTTGACTGCTATATGGAATTCCAAGACTTACCCATGGGATCTTTGATGACATCATAATAATCAGGCACTTCTCAGGCATCCACAGGTTCCTTAAATGGCCAGGCATCAGCATGATCTATCATTGCCTGATTAATTAAAAAAAATCATGTCACAGTGATATGAGCAGTGCATACCAAATAAGCAGATGTTCTGAAGAACGATCCATTGAATTATCATGCATGCCAAGAATTTGAGACTGTTTGCTCATTGTAATATAAACAGACCTTGCTACTCAAACAGGAAGTCCATACGAGTTTCTAACATAGATGGGCAAGTGGTCGGATCACAGCCATCCAATCAATTTTACTTAAAAAGTGAAGCACTTAAAGGATGGTTGTGATACCACCTGGTTAGGAAACGCGTTTGTTTCCTTCTTTAGCATTTCCAAAAGTTTCAAATCTAATAGCACATGCACTGGTTTGTGCAATAATGATACAATTACTTGTCAAGATTGTCATAATAATCTTGTGTTTTTAAAATGAGCCTTTTGTTCTGGAAAAAACTTGCAGAAAACGGAGAACCTGCGAAATAAATAATAACTTGATGTTGTAGAGAGCAATAAGCACAATCCTTGAATAAGGGTGAAAGAGGCATAAACTGAAACAAAAATAAAATTATAAAAAGAACGAAAAAAATGAATTTTAATTAAAAATGTTTGTCCCATTACCAGCATCTGGGGGGTCAATCACCAAAAAATCAATCAACTGCACCAATTAGAGAATTTGCCACAATAAGGTGAATATCTTATTTTTCTCAATGCTACATTATGATCCACAGGGAATATAACTTGACAGAGGTGAGGTTGCCATCAATATGGTTGATATCTTGAGCATAAGTTGCATTGATTAATAATTACTTCATCTGTCCATGACCCAAATGTGCAATATCAAGAATGAGAAGTAGAAGTTGGCTTTCATCATAAAGAATTTGAGAAGAGATATGATTGACTAACAAGCATCTAGCAATCATGAGAATATGCTATTTTGAAATGACAAGTTTATCATTGGCTGTTTTTCCAAAAAAAAGAAAAAAGTGTAGCATTGGGTGAGCTGTGTTACGGGATGCCAACAATTTATATTCATGACTTCCAGACATACTTAAGGAGCTGGAGTGACAGCACGAACTTCGTTAACAAGAAGTTGAACAAAATTATAATGAAATAAGAATTGAATAAACGGTGATAAAATTAATGAAAAATTGAAGAAACTAAAAAAACTTCAGACAACAAAAAAGGAACTTGCCCTCAACAGGTTTCGCATCAAGGAAAACAGTGATTGGAGATAAGTACTACTGTCTACAGAAACATTTGAAGACTTGAAACGTGAATGGCCCCATTCATCAGGAGTCCAACCTGCCTCTCCTATTGATCAAAATGATACTTTGTTTCAGAGAAGTAAAACTGCAACAAGGACAAGGAATATTATGCAAGAGGAGATATCAGATGACTATTAGTGACAAAATTACTCCATGGAAGTCTTTGATACGAAGTATTAACAGTTTAACAATCCTTAATAATAAAGCACGTTTTAAAAAAGAAGAATTAACACAACATGGATAAAACTTATTGGTCAAGCATAAAAACAATAAATCAACCAAAACAAATGGTAATATTTCTTACTCAATCCAGGAATATCTTCCACTTTGATGAGCTTTCTAGGAATACCAGCTTCTTTCTGAATAGAAATGAAGTTGATGTCATTTTGTTGTACGAATAATGAATACAAAACTACCAGCATGATTTTTTATTAAGCATAATTAAAAATTCATTATTCTCAGGAAAAAAAAATTTGACTTTTGCCCAATGTTTACGATCAATGTGAATGGGTCTAGAAGAGAGAATACTTGATGCATCAAAATAGCTTTACCAAACAAGGAGATCAAGGCAAAAAAAAATTACAACTAAAAAAATTTAAGTGGAGAATGGGATATTTACCCCATATAATGAAGATCCAAATAAGCATAAGCATAAAGAAAGGCGTGAGTCTTCCAAAACAGGCAAAAAAATACAAACCCAAATCCCCCTTGATAGATAACCCGAAAACGTAAAGTTTCCAAGTCTCCACAACAAGGAACAGGCCATCCCTCTCAAGGATTTACATACATTGGCTCCACCTAAAATTTTTCCATTTTTTACCAAACATAGAAGTAGAAAAATTATATCATTATATCTTCGATTGAACACTGCAATCAGCATAAATAAAAAATTACAATCGGTTACATTATAGCAAACCTTTTGAAAATCGATTCCGGAATAGACTATATGACAGTTGGATAATTCTCTTATCCTCTCATCAATTGCCTGCCATCAAAGCAATTAGAAACGGTGATTCCCTTAATATTAAAAAAAGTAAAAAAAAAAAAGATCTCAGAACTGATGAATGAAGTAAAAGACATTTATTTTAGCCCAAATCAAATGTACAGACTTCGTCCTCTGTCGCCATCGCCAAGAGGCGTGGAGAGTCTGAAGCTGACGTCCTGGTGGAGCTGCTACCAGAGGAGGAGGAGGCAGAGTAGATATGGAGATCCTGAGGCAGAGGACAGGAGATGAGGAGGCGGAGTTAGGGTAGTCGGATGGATGAGGGGAGGTAGAGGGAGGGTCGAATTCGA
>JAUJYO010001463.1:0-63000 GCA_030737845.1 Acorus calamus | reverse complement strand
ATCAGGGGTGATAACATGTATGCTCTTTTTGAAATCATCCTTTGTTAGTATATGGAACATGGACACAGATATGGGACACAGACACGACACAATACGGACATGATGATACAGGAAATCTAAAAAAACCTAGGACATGGACATGACAAAGGCATTGCTATGGATATACAAGTAATTATTATTAATATCTTATATTATGTTTATTTGGAAAAATAGAGCACACATTCATGAACTATATAAATTAAGACAACTACAATGGTTTGTCAATTATGAATTCCATTTAGATTTGTAGTATCATTTGATTTTATGAGTATAAACCTTATAAATAATTGGTAAAAAAAGTTTCATTGTTATGTCAAATACGTGCGTCCAATGTGTGCCCGAAATCTAGAAAATTATTGGACATGGGAATTGTCCGATGCGTGTCCAACGTGTGTCGTGTTTTATCGCGTGTCCATTTATGCGTAGAACCCATGCACGTGTCAACAGTTTGTTTGCCATCTTTGGATAAATTTTTTTCCTTTCCGAATGTAACATCTGTGTCAACGTTCTTTTACAGAAGCGTCATTGGAGAAGTAGACGACGAGCTCGACAGCAAGCTACCCCTTTCAGAGCTAAGAGCGCATCCCCTCAAACCTGTCATACACTAGTGAATGACATGAATGAAATTGCAGTTCTTTTCACATAAGACTCTGAAGCGCTTCAGCCTGACCATCAATCCCTGAAACTTCTGTGATTGAGAGAACATACAGCATGCAATAGCCTTGTTTTTGTGTTGTGGTTATTATATTCCCTGTGTTGTTTTCTACTTCCAACCACATTATAATTGCTGCTCCTTTAGAAGATCGTTTTGTAGCCTATACGGGCCGAATTGTCCAGTGAACCATCAATTGCATCTGATGAACTGGTGAATCTAAATAAGTTTCTAGGGTCTGATTAAGTTTTGGAAAAAGATACATCCAGTCTCAATTGTAGTCCATATTGTTTTTCTTTTTCAAAACAATTATACTCTTCTTTTAAAATGTACTAGTTGAAGCACATGTGCGTTGCACATGAATTGTTTTAATTGAAATATAATGTACATGTAATAATTAGAATAATTGATTTATAAATAATTAAATATTAGATTGATAGTGAGAATTTTTTTTTGACACCAGTACAATGATTAGATTTTATTTTATAAGATGAATATTGGAAAGACAATACATTCATGTATAGTATAATTATAAATGAGAATAAAAAATAAAAAAGTTTGAAGAATATATAATTATGTTAAATTAGAAATTTTTAAAAAAATTGAAAGATTAGTGGAAGTGGGGACAACTAAAGTAATGGTTAAAAACATAGAAAATGATGAAACATATTTAATTAGAAATGAATTGAAAGTACATGCATTTTTTTATATAAAACTGTATGCATCATTAATAGTATTTATTATTTTTGAAAAATCAAAATAGTTTATCCAACAGACTGTCCCCAACATACTTTCAATAATAATATGATGTTGGAGTATAGATGTCAATTAATCGATACACAAGTAAAATGCACTTAACTGGATCTTATAAATAAAACCCAAAGTGTGACACATAACATCAACAAGAACCAATTTTTACAAAATAATCCCAACTCTTAGAAATTTTTTTAATGATGCTTGAAGATATAAATTCTGTTTCAATGAAAAAGAAAATGTAAACCACACTTCATTCTATTGTCTTGAAAGTTTTTGCTATGGCCTTCTCTTTAAACAAAGTTCTTCAATTTTGTGGCAATGAAATATAGTTCCTGCACATGACAGAGTTACAAATAAACATATAGCGGTTACACAAATGAATGCAATGACTCTGTTATGGTTAGAAAACAACAAGATTCAAGAAATCATGAAAAAGTGTTAAAAAAGGTTTTTATCAATATTTGAGTACAGTAAAATCTTCAAGAAAGGTTATTTATAATGTTTAACCCCACTGTGACAATAATAAGATTTGCAACTTCTAAGAAAATTTGCACATTCTAAAAAGATTTTTCTAATCATTTCTGAAAAACCAACAGGAGTTGAAAACAAAGCGGAATCTATAAGACTATAACATAACAATTTGAGATTACAAAAATATAAAGTAACAACCATCAGAATTCATATATGCCCAAATTGTATTAAAACCCACAAATAACTATTCAAGAACATTAAAGAAAACCCCTTCAACCTATATGTATATATTTCATTTACAGGACAGAAAACTATGGGATACCCAACAAGGTTGCTCGTTGCCCCTTATTCCTGTCCAAAATACAGAAGGAAAAACAAAACTTCAATGGTTGAGAGGCTGACACTTAACGTATCAAAACAGTTGAGATGAGTAGAACTTATTAGTCAATCAAAAGTTCAATAAACCTTTTTTTTTAACGGTAGGAACCACTTTAAATCAAATGAATCACATACATTTCCATGTCAAACAAAATCAAAACAATAACCAATGGAGATCTTTGAAATATGCATTTATATAGTGATAAAGAAACATGTAAAAAGACAGAACCACAGTAATATGTGATGTTGGAACACTAAAAGCGTGATACAGTATAATATCCGTACAATGTAGTCCTCAACCATGTTTGAGCAATTTGAAACTGATTCAATTATCATTTATCAATAGCCAGAATGTTATTCTAGCAAGGTTTAAAGGTCAAATCCAAGCAACCTAGTGCTAAATATCCAGTATTCATATTTTGCATGAAGGATAGGACTTCAAATCTAAACAACCTTTCAAAAAATACATAAACTGTAGTTTGAAGAAACAAACCAGTTCCATTGCAACTATGTGATATCCAAATTAAACCCTATTGGGTTCAAAATTTAGCCAATTTCAATCCAGAAAACGACAAAAAAGAGTTCAAAAAATTCAACATGTATAAGCATGACAGTTGCAAATTCAAACAATCCAATATAGTGTCAAGTAACAAAAGTAAGAAAGCGTGACTTTTTAAGAATAAAAAGGATCAACAAGCAATATGGAAGTCCATGAGGTTCCTGACCCTCCGGCAAACCAATGTATCCAAATTTACTTTTAATTATCTGTTTGTTTGGCCTTTTAATTGTATCTTGAAATATTGTTTATTTTCTTGTGAACACAAATTTTATTCTTGCAAAGGAACACTTAAGTTATCTAATTGAAAAACATGAAGTATTTTTTCTCAAGATAGATAACTCTAGATATTTTATGGTAGAAACTCTATTGGATTTTTTTTTAATGGCAAACTATTAAAGGAGGGTAGGACATAGACACACTTAATAAGTTTTGGAGAAAAGCAAACTGCGGATGTAACTATGAAATTAGAGCAATGACTGATGATTTCAAAGAACATGACTATGAAAATGACCAAAATGAAGGGAGAAGAGAAAACAAATGAACAGTTCATCAATGGGAAAAGACATATTTCAGGTCAAATGACACATCATTTCAAAAAGAGAGAATTTTTTTTTTTGCTTGGTAAAGTTTTGGGGGTGCAACATGAAGACTATTGATTATTCATTAGGGATAATAGATAAATAGAAAATTTTGATTTTTTGAAAGTAGTCGATGTAAAATAACCCACCTCAAAAACAAAGGATAAGCCAAAACACAGAGAGATGGAAAAAATAATTTAAAAGTTCTAAAATTTCAAACATAACAAGCCCAAAACCTTCTAAGTTTCAATAGATCCATTGACACACTAAACATCAAAGTGGGTTGGAGAATACAAATTTGAGGCAAAATATCGAAAAACCTGACACAAAAATGAAAGCACGAACAACTACTGTACATGAAAGAGATGTTACTTGGAGGTGAAACTGCTTATAATACTCAATCGTCTCACCATCAATGCCTTGTTTGTCTGTCACACACAACATTCAAAAAAAAGTTCAGTAACCAAAAAAAAAAAAAGGAAAAGAATCACTTCAAAATCAAATTTTCACCGTAGTCTGCCTCCATTAAATTCGTGATAAGTTTCTGCAATATTTTCATCTTCTCATTGATCCTGCTTGACTGTCTTTGCGATATCTAATACACCCAATTCATCACAAGCGAACTCAAAACACTAAACAATGACAATCAAATTGTAATAGTTATGTTCAAAGAATTAGAATAGTGCGCCCTAATAGATTAAAATAAACTGGAATGGATATGTCTACATGACGTTGATATATATCCAAACTATAATTATATTCAAATGTAGAAGAGAAAATATATCCAAACAAAGAAATGAATAATAATCAACCTAACAATCATTTAATTCTCTTCTGAATATTCTAAGTCTAAACAAGCTATGCATCAACCAACCAGGGAACAAGAAGTGCTATTAAGTAGTCTCTGATAAGCATCTCTTGGAGGTGATTCTTAACAAAGTCTCTACCCATTCTATTGTCACTAAATCTAGATCGCCTGATTGGTTCGTTATTCTAAAAATTCAGAATATGAAACTTTTATGTCAACATTTTACACCCCAATCAAAAAAAAAAAAAACAGTTCTGTCAACACCAAGAATAGGACCAAAAGAGATCGATAAAAAGGTTACAATCAACAGAAGAGACCTTGCATCAGGCATTTCACAGGTCGATCAAACAATTCCCCATCAGCTTGAAGTTCACATTGTACTGCTCTGTATCACCGCCAAAACCAAAGTTTTTGGTTACTCAACTCTCATCCTCCTCACATTATGCATAAACCCACATGCAGAAAAGAAGATATCCTTGAAATCAATCAACCCATGTGAGATTTAAAGCTAACTATGATATATTTTAAAAAAACCTAGATGAAAATAAACCATTCAATGTACTTGAAGCAACACTAAAACATCGACCAGCTTCTAATCCAGTTGTTATTTCTTGTTAAATAATCTCTTTGCTCTGGAACAATTAGATTGGAATATCGATCTCATAAGTATCAGATCAAATACCATCACTTTTTCGAGAAATACGAGACATCTAAGTTGTACAAGTAAAGAGATCTATTCATTGATAAGAGAAAGAAAAAACGTGCCAATGGAATCAAGTCTTGGTTTTAAACAAAATCGTTGAACGTTAAATATTGGATTCATGTCAGAATTGATGAGATATCAACTAATTAATAACAAGATGTAAAATATTAGATTAAGAGGCTACAAAAGTCCATTATTTCCATCATCATCATCCTCATCATCATTATATTTCTACTAAATATTTATGAAGGTATTTCCTCTATATATATAAATATGTGGAAAGACATTTAAGAAAGAAGGCTCCTATATGATAGATATATTTCACCAAGTAGAAAAACATTTAAGAAAGAATTCTACTAATAAAAAGCAGCAAGAAAATATCAAAATATCCATAAATATGACATTAAAGATTGTGCAGAAATAATAAATCACATATGGTGCTCTAAACTTACCTTGAAAAGAATGTCAAAATCACAGTTTTAAAGCAGAAATTGATAACTTCGGAATGGTTAGATGAAAGAAAAATAGACATACAATATGGAATTCAAGCACAATCTATAACTGAATGTAAAAAAGTGAGCCATCAAGTACTCAAAGCATTCGAATATAAACACAAATTTTCTTATAACAATATGTGATTCATCTGATGAATATATATCTTTTTTAAAAAATTTCAAAATATGTTAGAGCTACAAAAGGACGGTAGAAAAGACCGTCACTAACATTTTCCCCCTAAAAAAGGTCTGCCTATAAAATTACTTACCAGCACAACACTATAGAGCACATGAGAGTCCCATGAGGAGGTATACTGGTTGGGTTAGTAGGACATGGTTGAGGAGGACAAGGTGTATGCTTACTTATGGTTAAGAGCCTAGTGAAACAAAATGACATTAACTTAACCAAATCACCTTATCCAATTTCATTGTGTAGTATCTCTTGCTTTATAAGAGGGACACGCAAAGACAGAAGATGGGAGGGAATGAGAGGATGTTCGTAAAAAAATTGAGTAAGACTGAGACCTAGACTTACAATACAGTCTAGAATCCCACATATACTTATTCCAACACTTAACATTACCTTTTTTCCAGATATTAATTAGCTCCATATCCATTTCCACCAAATTCCAATTTTTTCTTGACCCACTCTTTCCATTTCCAAATTTTTTTAAATTTAATTTAACCAATTCCATGTCAATGACTAAAGAAATTCAAAACAGAGAACACTTGCATATGAAATTGGACCACAATGAATTGCACAAAACAGAGATAGTCATAACTAAAGTAAAATGTGTGTAACTTTTATCTCTGCATATCCCCTGTTTTATAATTCATTCACATATCCGTACACCACTAATGTGAGTAATTATCATACAAGTTTACCTTCAATGAAATCTGGGGTGATGAGGAAAAAGAATATCTTACACAGTAAGCAAAAACAAAATTAAAAACCCAAAACAGATCCTACAAGTTTACCTTCAATGAAATCTGGGGTCATGAGGTAAAAGAATATCTTACACAATAAGCAAAAATAAAATTAAAAACCCAAAACAGATTTCACCATCAATTCTGTCATAGTTATACCCATCTATTCATTGCACAAAAAAAGATGAATATATTCGATGAAATTAAACAATTCCAAAGACATCTAAGATATAAATATCATCTTATTTCACCATCAATTCTGTCGTAGTTATACCCATCTATTCATTGCACAAAAAAAGATTTTTGAGCTTATTCACCTCTACTCCACATCTATTTTTTACCCAAACGGGGCTAAAGATACCCCTCAGGTCTACCGACCAAAAAAGTACTAAATTTCTAGAAGAGACAAGATGGTGGGATATAATAATACACCAGATCCATATATAAACCTAGATTTCATTATAAAATAAGAGTACATAAATGCACAACAAAGCCATACATGCAAGCCTTCTAAGATTTAGAAGTATACCCTATACCATCTTGTATATGATAGCTTTTTCTGCTTGTCCCTTACGCATCTGTAGGCCGTAAGAAAGAGAGCATGAAAATTTGTCGACGCGCTATTGAAGTTTAAATCCGGATGTGAGGCTGTTATGGACCCTACTCGAGAAGAAGCCTTCCAGCCTAAACCAGTGACTCAATCAGAACCAAAATACACCCACACATTGAATCTTAATTACTATCAGGTTGTAGCTGACCTGGTTGCGCATTTATAGTAGATGGTCTCTTGGTAATTGTAGGTTCGAGCATTGGCGAACATTCTCCGGGCATCTGCGATGAACATCTCTAATGTGATGTAGTACTGCTCATCCACCCTCTTTGACATTATCTTCAGATCTGCAGGTCCAACTTGAAAATTATTAGCCCAAGTCATTTGTTTCTAAAGTTTGCATGGAAAGAAGATCTCTAGAATCCCTTGCAACTGAATAACAATTAGGACGCTGATATACTCTGACATTCCTGCAGACTTCACGTCACCTAACGCAGTATATGAAATCTCTAATGGAATATAAACCTATTGCAAGATATACTCTACTACGAAAATGTAAAAATGCATGCATTCAATTCATTCAAATATATATTTCATTTTCTTTATTTCATTAGATAAGTATATACTTCAAACAAATTCGATAACATGTCAACAAAAGTGACCGCAGGAATGACTAAGTGTAACATTTCCCTAACAGTTATGATTCAAACTCACATCCAGTAGTGCCAACATTAGCAGCTGAATTGAATAATTAATGGAAACCGGACAAAGAGAAATAATATCACAAGTAGTGTTGCTTGACTGCTATATGGAATTCCAAGACTTACCCATGGGATCTTTGATGACATCATAATAATCAGGCACTTCTCAGGCATCCACAGGTTCCTTAAATGGCCAGGCATCAGCATGATCTATCATTGCCTGATTAATTAAAAAAAATCATGTCACAGTGATATGAGCAGTGCATACCAAATAAGCAGATGTTCTGAAGAACGATCCATTGAATTATCATGCATGCCAAGAATTTGAGACTGTTTGCTCATTGTAATATAAACAGACCTTGCTACTCAAACAGGAAGTCCATACGAGTTTCTAACATAGATGGGCAAGTGGTCGGATCACAGCCATCCAATCAATTTTACTTAAAAAGTGAAGCACTTAAAGGATGGTTGTGATACCACCTGGTTAGGAAACGCGTTTGTTTCCTTCTTTAGCATTTCCAAAAGTTTCAAATCTAATAGCACATGCACTGGTTTGTGCAATAATGATACAATTACTTGTCAAGATTGTCATAATAATCTTGTGTTTTTAAAATGAGCCTTTTGTTCTGGAAAAAACTTGCAGAAAACGGAGAACCTGCGAAATAAATAATAACTTGATGTTGTAGAGAGCAATAAGCACAATCCTTGAATAAGGGTGAAAGAGGCATAAACTGAAACAAAAAATAAAATTATAAAAAGAACGAAAAAAATGAATTTTAATTAAAAATGTTTGTCCCATTACCAGCATCTGGGGGGTCAATCACCAAAAAATCAATCAACTGCACCAATTAGAGAATTTGCCACAATAAGGTGAATATCTTATTTTTCTCAATGCTACATTATGATCCACAGGGAATATAACTTGACAGAGGTGAGGTTGCCATCAATATGGTTGATATCTTGAGCATAAGTTGCATTGACTAATAATTACTTCATCTGTCCATGACCCAAATGTGCAATATCAAGAATGAGAAGTAGAAGTTGGCTTTCATCATAAAGAATTTGAGAAGAGATATGATTGACTAACAAGCATCTAGCAATCATGAGAATATGCTATTTTGAAATGACAAGTTTATCATTGGCTGTTTTTCCAAAAAAAAGAAAAAAGTGTAGCATTGGGTGAGCTGTGTTACGGGATGCCAACAATTTATATTCATGACTTCCAGACATACTTAAGGAGCTGGAGTGACAGCACGAACTTCGTTAACAAGAAGTTGAACAAAATTATAATGAAATAAGAATTGAATAAACGGTGATAAAATTAATGAAAAATTGAAGAAACTAAAAAAACTTCAGACAACAAAAAAGGAACTTGCCCTCAACAGGTTTCGCATCAAGGAAAACAGTGATTGGAGATAAGTACTACTGTCTACAGAAACATTTGAAGACTTGAAACGTGAATGGCCCCATTCATCAGGAGTCCAACCTGCCTCTCCTATTGATCAAAATGATACTTTGTTTCAGAGAAGTAAAACTGCAACAAGGACAAGGAATATTATGCAAGAGGAGATATCAGATGACTATAGTGACAAAATTACTCCATGGAAGTCTTTGATACGAAGTATTAACAGTTTAACAATCCTTAATAATAAAGCACGTTTTAAAAAAGAAGAATTAACACAACATGGATAAAACTTATTGGTCAAGCATAAAAACAATAAATCAACCAAAACAAATGGTAATATTTCTTACTCAATCCAGGAATATCTTCCACTTTGATGAGCTTTCTAGGAATACCAGCTTCTTTCTGAATAGAAATGAAGTTGATGTCATTTTGTTGTACGAATAATGAATACAAAACTACCAGCATGATTTTTTATTAAGCATAATTAAAAATTCATTATTCTCAGGAAAAAAAACATTGACTTTTGCCCAATGTTTACGATCAATGTGAATGGGTCTAGAAGAGAGAATACTTGATGCATCAAAATAGCTTTACCAAACAAGGAGATCAAGGCAAAAAAAATTACAACTAAAAAAATTTAAGTGGAGAATGGGATATTTACCCCATATAATGAAGATCCAAATAAGCATAAGCATAAAGAAAGGCGTGAGTCTTCCAAAACAGGCAAAAAAATACAAACCCAAATCCCCCTTGATAGATAACCCGAAAACGTAAAGTTTCCAAGTCTCCACAACAAGGAACAGGCCATCCCTCTCAAGGATTTACATACATTGGCTCCACCTAAAATTTTTCCATTTTTTACCAAACATAGAAGTAGAAAAATTATATCATTATATCTTCGATTGAACACTGCAATCAGCATAAATAAAAAATTACAATCGGTTACATTATAGCAAACCTTTTGAAAATCGATTCCGGAATAGACTATATGACAGTTGGATAATTCTCTTATCCTCTCATCAATTGCCTGCCATCAAAGCAATAAGAAACGGTGATTCCCTTAATATTAAAAAAAGTTAAAAAAAAAAAAAAAAGATCTCAGAACTGATGAATGAAGTAAAAGACATTTATTTTAGCCCATAAAAAAAATCAAATGTATAGATTTCGTCCTCTGTCGCCATCGCCAAGAGGCGTGGAGAGTCTGAAGCTGACGTCCTGGTGGAGCTGCTACCAGAGGAGGAGGAGGCAGAGTAGATATGGAGATCCTGAGGCAGAGGACAGGAGATGAGGAGGCGGAGTTAGGGTAGTCGGATGGATGAGGGGAGGTAGAGGGCGGGTCGAATTCGAAGGGATCGCGTTGGTTTGCTTGAAGAGTCGATTCAGATGGATTATATGTGAAATTTTTTTTTCACTTAGTTATAAATCTGATAATTAAATTTCATTCGGGACAGGATGGAATTTTAAGAGTTGATAAGGGTAAAAATGAAAAGTGAATGTTTTTTCAGGATTGGTGCTTTTATAAGTAGTATAGATGTTGTTATATGAAATGATGTATATATTGAGATATATAAAAAAATCGTAGCATACACTATGATAGAGGATATACGTTATGATAGCGCAATATATACTGCGGTATCATAATGTACGGGTTGCAGTGCTCTTAAGTTTTGATTTGATCGCAGTTGAGTTTGTAATAACATAGGTAATTTTATTTCAGATTTTATATTGGTCTTGTAATAATCGAAGTTCCTCTGTTCATTCATCTAATAGACACTATTCCTTTTTTGCTCCCTTTCATTAAAAAAGTTTTTTTTTTTTCATTTTTCTAAAACTTATTAAAACCCATTTTAACCATCAAATACATCCCACCGCGGATTTAAACAGACCCATACCATGATAAGGTTGCTTTTGGCTGCCATTTTATTCACACATCTTCTGCTTTAAATCCACTGGTGACATTAATTTCATAAAGTAATATTATATAATTTCAAATCTTAACACTACTCATAGGGTTAGTTTTTATAGGATGCAGAGGAGGTGATAGATAGACTTAGGCCATATTTTGAATTTTTCAAAAATATTTTTTTTTAAACTATTACTAGCGCCATCAACATATTCTTCCAGCTCTGTAAAAGGGGGGATAAAAGTTCATGTTTCAACGAATCACACGTAGAGATATTGATAATACACATAGAGTTAATGGTATTTCATAACTAATAGATTGAGCGGCAGCTCGTAGACCACCTGAAAAGGAATATTAGTTATTTTCATATAAAGTTTTTTAATAGGTTTCAACACATGAAACCGATAAAGCAAACCAAAGGCTAAAGTTCAATAAAATCTTTCAGAAAATTAAATTATCAACTTGACAATAGGTTCAAAACGGGTTCTAGAATAATGATTTTTTCTTGGTTGAAATGGACTTTCGATGCGCTGAATTTGTTGAAGCTAAAATGAATTTATTGAAACTAAGGATCTGGTTGATTTGTCAACAGTTCCTTCCATTTTCAAAATTTAGATTAATTAACAATATATCCAAATAATCTCCCGTCAGTTGACACTCATAAATAGATTTTTATTTTTAAGTCCATGTAATTTATACTAGTTAATGATTGATCTCTCCCTTCTTAATATTTCGGTTTGAGCTAATGAACTGATGAATAATTAAAATTCCTAAACTACCATTTTAAATTTTTATTTTTAAGTCTTTGTAAACTATGCTATTTAGTAATTTATCCATCCCATTTTCTTATTACATTTTAAGTCATCAACTTCAAATGGCTTTTTTATTAGTAGTCTCTGCGCAAAATGTACGTCTATTTTGGGCTAATGGATAGTTAAAATTCCTAAATTACTCATCATCTAAATGAAAGAAACCCCAATGAAACCATTTTCAACATATTTATATATAGAATATTGATTTTTTGGTTAGCATATATTTATAATTTGACACTTCAAAGCAATAATGGTGTGCAGTGACATAGTCAAGATTCTATAATAGTGAGAAAAAATCTTAATTATTTTATAAATGAGATTTCATATGTAAATAAATAAAAACTAAAATAATGCAATATAATGTTGAATAATACAATATTGAATAATACTGAAATTATCTCTAAACACTTAACAATGCAAAATATAGTTTTATTTTAAATATTTCACCAAATATTTTGTATATAATTCCAAATATCAAAATACTCAAAAAACCAAGGACCGTTTAAAGTTGGAGACTTAAAATGAATTATAAAGAAGTGGGAGACTAATAACTAAATAATATAGTTTACATGGCTTTAAAAATAAAAATATCATTTCACAAATGAATGACAAATGAAATATTTTTTTAATATTAAAATGAACGTTTGATGAAAGAACTATAAACAAAACAAGCCTGTAAAGGCAGGGGCTTAAGAAAAATATGAGAAAGGGTTTTAAAAAAAATCCCAGTAGTTATTTTTTATAACGTATTCGACGAGCAACATTTTTTAACGGTCGGTCAAAGTAAAGCAAAGTCAGAAAATAAAGGAAGCTTCAATACTTCTCTTTAATTTACGACTCATCAACGGCCAAAATCTATTTATATAGATCTGAGACACTCATTTTCAACCGTTGATGAGAGACGACAGCCAAGTAGGACCGCAGAAACTGAAAAAAGCGATGAACGAGTCCACTGACGTGAATTGGTGAGGTGTGTGGAACCATTGGACAGCCGTAAAGCTTTAGCTGACCTAATCCAACGTTCCTAATTTTTTTTGGTATTTTTAATTTTAAGTCCCCATAAACTATTGAATTTAGCGATCGATCACTCACTTCTTTATATTTTGGTTTTAGTCCCTATATTTAAATAATAATTTAGAAATAAATCCCTTGGAGGACTTATTCCTAAATTATTAAGTTTGTTATTTAATCCCTGAGAGGGACCTATTCCTAAATTATCATTTAAATGTAGGGATTAAAATCAAATATGAAGAAGTAAGAGTCGATCGCTAAATTTGATAGTTTACTGGGACTTAAAACTAAAAATCCCATTTTTTTTATACAACTATATATATAAAAAGGCGACCTCTCTAAACGTTCGAAGATCGAAGAAACTCCAAAGCCAAAGCAAGGTTTTTCGTTGATTCAATTTCCGAGGTGTTGTATTCATCGCTTCTTCTTCCTTTTTTTTGAATCATTCTTTTTGTTTTAATCATCGATTATATGATATCGAGTCGTTGTTTTTCTATTTGTTGACTTGCTTTGATTTGTTTTTAAACGTGTTAATGAGTATTTGATCTTCCCTGGTTCGCTTGTGATCAACACGTCTAGGTCGTTGAATTAAAGGGCATACGTATCTGATATCATTTACTGTGTAAGTTTTTGAATTCGTCATGTTTTCTATGATGGTTTCATAGATTTCAATCAGTTTGGTTGATAGAGGCATGATTTGAGAGGGAAAAGGTCCTCTTTTAGATTACGTTTTGCTTTATTTATCATCAATTGTTTTAACATGCGACCTTGTGATAAATTTGGATTTCATTCACTTCATTGACAAACCATAGCTTTTATTATCCTCTTCATCTAGGGTTGATAATTTGTTTTCTACAATGTTCGTTGAATTAAAATTGTTACGTCGTTTATTTAATTGGAGTTTGATATATATATTGTAATTGATTGCATTCAACTCTCACGTAGAACTTGAATTCGAAGTTTCCCCGGTCGGTTTCTTTGATTTTCACCTTCTAGGGTTTTATTGAGGGGGATTCTAGTTTCCTCATAGTTCAAAGATGAGTGACAATCTGATGGAGAAAGTTAGCGCCTTGGGCGAGCGACTGAAGATCAGTGGCACTGAAGTGAGCCAGAAGATGTCAGAGGGGATGAGCTCCATGAGCTGCAAGATGAAGGAGTTCTTTCAGGGGCAGAGCCCAGCCGATAAGGTTGTGGAAGAGGCCACATCCGAGGCGATGGAGGAACCCGACTGGGCCACCAACCTCGAGATCTGTGACATGGTCAACACAGGGAAGATCAACAGTGTCGAGCTGATCTGTGGAATCAAGAAACGCATCATGTTGAAGAACCCCAGGGTGCAGTACTTGACCCTTGTACTTCTTGAGACTTTTGTGAAGAATTGCAAGAAAGGGTTCTCAGAGGTTGCGGCTGAGCGTGTCCTCGATGAGATGGTGAAGTTGATCGATGACCCCCAGACTGTTGTGAATAATCGGAACAAGGCGCTTGTTATGATTGAGGCATGGGGGGAGGCATCGGATGAGCTCCGCTATCTACCGGTTTATGAGGAGACATACAAGGTATTTTGGGTGATCTAGAATTTTTTGTTTAGCTAAATCAAGCTACATGGATGTGTCAGCTTTTACTTGGTTGGAATTTTATGTAAGTAGTTTTTGCTCTTGCAGAGTTTGAAATCTAGAGGCATTCGTTTCCTTAGGCGTGATAACGAGAGTTTGTCTTCGTTGTTTACTCCTCCGCATTCCGTTGCCTCGCCATATCTGAACTCTTATCTGCCACGGCAAGCACAATATGATGCACCTGTTCAGAGTTTTACTGAGGAATAAACAAAAGAGGCATTTAATGTTGCTCGGAACAGTGTTGAGCTTCTCTCAACAGTCTTGTCCTCGTCCCCACAGCAAGATGTTGTGCAGGTGATTTGGTTTTATCACCCAATCTATTCTTCTCTACGGTCATTTATTTATTCCATATATAGATATCTTAATCTTGTCCACCATTGGAATTTATGATTAATCATTAGTACTCCCATTTGCTCTTATGTTTTTCTATTGTTTTAAGGTAACTGTCTCTTTATGCTTGTTTGATTACGTTGCATCATTTTATTGCATGACAACTTTTGTCTTGAATATTCTCGACATTTGAAATTACATTCGTATTGGTTTCTCGAATTGTTGGTTTGCTAGTGGCAGAAAGAGTGTGAAATTGACTGGATTCAGCTTTTCACTTTACAGATGCATGTTGCAGGTATGGACGTATGGTATCTGCACTAGTTTTTGTTTATATACTTTTCTACCTCTACGTGTCTAAGTTATAGAGCTGGAATTGGCAAACGTCTGGAAACCTTGAGAAGAATATTTTTTGGGGGGTGAAAGCTGACATATAAGGAATGTCACATAGAAATGATCGAATATAAACTATAAAGGTGATACCTTGTCCAATAATGGAGGTGATGCATGGTTGAAGTACGTGAAGGAGACCGTAACTAGGGGGATCTGGGTTGAATTGTTTGTCTTTTATACACCATAGGTAATTTGAGTTATTATTATTATTATCATGAAAATTTATTTTCTTTGAATTCGACCACCGATGTTTGCTCTCTTTCCTTCTCAACACCATATATATATATATATATATATATATATATATATATATATATATTCCCTCTTTTCTTTTCCATCTTGTTACCTTATCTATTTTCTTTTATGCATTTCCATCTTTGATATGTGTATCCACTTCCAAATGTTTACCGGTTGATATAGTTGATGGACCCATAAAAAAATGCAGATTTGTGTACTAAAAAGAGTCTCCTTTTAGTTTAGAAAATTATGAAGTTGTGGAATTTTTTTATCTTCTTGCTATGTTCTAGGTGGTTAGCACAGGCATGATCGGTAAGTGACTCGAAAAAAAAATCAAGATTGATTCAAGGAATGTAAGATATTATGCTTGATCACACCTAGCCTCCACTTTTCTTATTTAAGAATCAGATTTCCAATCAGATTTCCCCCCTAGAAATATTTGATCTCTTATCTTGATTGACACATTTTGATCTCTTATCTTGATTGACACACCACAGATGTTTTTTATGATATGCCACTTTGTACTATTTTTGTTTATTCATTTGCTTCTTTGGCCATTTAATGACATACGCGGTGTAGGATGACTATAGCCTACAGCTTATTGGCCAGTTATTTCTGTCTAGCAGAGTGATCCCAGCAGAATGTTGTTTTTGGAGCCGCATAATTGCTGTGCACTAATCAGGCTTCTAATGTCTTTTTTCCAAGCATCCCATTAGCTTGCCAGACAGCCCCTTGGCAATGAACTCATTTTAGTCAATACATTGCTCTTCTCTATGTGATCATACTTGTGATCGATAGCCTTATATACATGCCTACAAGCTTCTCAAGTTAGAAAACATGCTAGCTTTTAACCTAGATTTCTTACCTCGAGTACATTCATAAATCAGCACCGATTGCATGTTTGTCATGTAATATCTTATGTAGAATGGGAAACAAAATTATCTTATGTTGAATGTTCTAGTTGAACTAACAGATTTAAATTTTCATGTTGTTGTATGTTGATGCATTTTTTTTCTTTCTTTTTTCATTAGATTAGATGACAGGCACCTGATATTGCTGATTGCATAATTAGTGGATGTCATCAATTTATATTTTCGTATTTGAAGCAATCTCCAACTCCCTCATAGTCTCTCTATGTGCTTGTCATGTTTGTAAGGTTGTGTGTTAAGGTTACCTTGAGTTCTTGTATTCTTATCAAGGCACACAAAAGGCAAACTAGTTCAACAAAGCAAAACACATCCAATCAATGGAAAATGTGCATAATTTTATTATGGAGGAATCTTTTCCTCAAAAGTGGGATCTTGTTCTTGTTACTGTTCTATTGCCATCTATTCAAGTTAACAATGGTTTTAGTGCCTTTTCAAGCAAAACAATATCATGGTTCTAGACTTCCACTCATATTGCACAAGCTTTATTGAGTATTTCTTTGCTTTGGGACACCTTTTTCACATCAGATATGGTAATAATAATAATAATAATAAATTATTCACCAGGTATATTGACTCCAGTTCCGCTGTTTTTGGTTCCTTGTTTTGAAGGAACTGAACAATTTGGGGACTTCACTTATATTGTTTGGCCTCAGTCAATTATTTTGAAGGTCCAAAAATTGAACTTCCATTATTATTTTTATTTTTTGGGGGAAGATAGGTGCCCCTGGGATTTGATCCTTGTATTTTATAATCAGCTTTCCTTGTATTTTCCAACATTCTTAATTATGCAGCCAAACTTTAACCTGGGTTGAAATTAGACCCCTAAGTTTGGAAAATCTGAGCTCAACCCTTCTATTACGATGTGGGGACTTTAATCTATTTACACCTGGTTGGATTTCTCTGTCTTTCAAGTCTACATCTGAAAGGGTTTCCTTTTCTTCTTTTCTTTATATTCTATTATATGTTTGTGCTTTAAAATGGTGCTACCCCGTATGCTGAGAATGTATGGGAGTCCGCGGTCCGTTGCATTCAGGATTGGGGCAAATTTGTGTGGGTGCGAGCGCGGTCGGGCTAGTTCAGGGAAGATTTTCGATCACAGTGTGATTCCCTAGGTTTTCCTAGATGGCCCCTATGTTTGGGGTCTGATTACCTTTTTATGCTTCTGCACTTTCTTGTTTTTAGTTCTCTTTGTTTCCCTTTTGGGCTTTCTCTTCATTAAATATAAATGAGGGCGTCGGCCTACCATTAACACTAAAAAAAAAGATGGTCAATCCGTTCATTTTAGCTCCTATGAAATCTAGTAAATGAATCCTCTGAACATTAACTATTTTAAACTATGCTTTCTCTAAAAAGAAAACAAAACTATTTTAAACAATGTTGGGGATGTGTTGTTCAAATCTTTATCAAGACTGCTGGTGTTAATTTGTTTGGAAATTGGTCTTGGTTGATTTGATTTCTCATTGAGTGTGCATGAAGGCTTGTTTTACCATCATTTTTTACTCCAATTGAGATTTCTTGACCTTTTACTATAATTTACTATTGGAATTCACATCATAGAAAGCTCATCCCTCTTAGATCCATTCTTTTAGTCAAAATATAAAATGTATATGGCACTTAAGACACTTTGATGATGTCTTACCATATCATAGTGGGTGCAACTTGGGCGGCCGACTTATAGGCGAGTCAACCAAACCTGAACCTGAGCAAATCTGACCCACTTCTGATCAGGTTTGGGTTTAGTGGTTGGGTTATCCATTCTTGACCAAGACACAATGGGGTGAGCGGTAAATTTAAAAGTTCAATTCGGGTTTCAATATGTGAGGTTAAATCTGAATCTCTTAATTTCTTACCTTAAATATTTCATTTTTTTATAGTTTCATTACTTAGTTCTCTCTGTCACCCCTCCTTCCATATCATCTCTATTGTCTCCTCCACTGAGGTGCTGACTCTTCGTTGTTATGACTGCTCCAGAGTTCAAGTTGTTTAGAATAACATCATTTTGTAAACTGAACCAGAATCAAATCTGACAAGTTGGATACGGGTTCGACCTTTTCGTGTTAAAGGGGCAGGTTGGGTTTGGTTCGAGTTAACATCTTTCATTTCTGGGTTGGGTTGGATTGAGCTATATCGTGACCCAACCTGCTTGAATTGCAGCATTGTCAAGTCATCACTTGGACTCAAAAATCTATTCATGATGCTAGCATCAAAGACAATCTATCATCAGTATTCCTGTCTTATTAAGTCGTCACTGGCATGATCTATTTTTTCCCTATCTTCATCATGAATGACATATTTATTAATCTACACCGACATGAAACTTTATTGTTTAAATTTTAACTTGAAAACCATTATGTCTTTAGATTCATGGAAAAAATTTATTCATGCATATTAAATTGATATCGATATCTGTAGATAAGACTCAATGTGTGTATTTATGCATATCAAAACCTTGCAAGCCATAATATGCTCTTACATGATTTTTTAGGCTGATATTTAGTGATTGAACCTCATTAGTTTTAATAATAATATACTATAAAATACACCTGTTTCAATGAAAAAAATGAATGTATATTACACGTTGGAGTTTTATCTTATACACGATGAGATTCAAAACAGCCTCTTGTTGTGTTCACAGGATGATTTGACGACCACACTTGTTCACCAGTGTCGCCAGTCCCAACGCACCGTGCAGAGGATCATTGAGACAGCAGGAGACAACGAGGCATTGCTCTTCGAGGCCTTAAACGTGAACAATGAGATTCAGAAGGCCCTCTCCAAGTACGATGAGCTTAAGAAGCCCCAAACCCCCCGGCGTGAGCCCGAGCCAGCGATGATACCCGTCGCGGTTGAGCCTGAGGAGTCCCCCCGGGCCGCCAAAGAAGACGCCCTTGTCAGAAAACCGGCGGGTTCTCAGGCCCATGGAGGGGAGGACGACGACATGATGCATGACCTTGATGAGATGATCTTCGGGAAGAAGGAGGGGACATCAGATGGTCAGGAACCGAAAAAGGCGCAACACAAGGATGATTTGATCAACTTTTAGGTGACTTTCTTCCCTAGTCTCCACATTTTACTTATCTATTATTGGTTTAATTTTATTTTTCTATAAACAAAGCTGAGTGAGCATGGTTTGTGTTGATATTGGGTTTTCTTGCTTGGCAAATACTGTTTTGTTTGAATGTAAATGGAGAGGCTTGACATGTTTTTAATTTAATACACACGCAGCAACCCATAGACTTGTTTGAGAGGCTTTCTCTTGCTGTTCTTGTGATATTTTTTACTCTACGGGTGTGTTTGTGTCAAAGAAAAAGTAAGGGAAAGTGAAAATTTTCCCTTTAACCACTTAAAAATCCAGTGTTTGAATCAAACAAGAGAGAAAAAAATTCCATCATTTTCCCTTCTTTATTTTGTCTTATCAGAAAAAATGAGAAAAAAATTGTTTTTCCCAATAGGTAAGAATTTGAGAGAAATATTTTCTATCACATGCATAAACACCATAAAAATTGATTAAAGAGAATTTTTTTTTAACTTTTCACTACTTTTCATTTGATATAAATTCTCTCACTTTCTTGCATTTTTCTTTCCAAATTGTGCACAAACAAACTATGTATGTGTGGATTTGTGTTTCAATATTAATTAATACATGAGTTTCTGATCTGCTTATGAGTCGAATGAATGGATGTGTGTTGTATTAATTTTGGAATTTAGTCCTAATTTTTTGGCGTTTTCATAGCAATCCCATTTCGCTAACATGTACTCTCTGTTTTGGTGTTTTTTAGTTTTCGGGGGTCAAGCATGTATATTATATTTTAATGAAATTACGTATCTTGTGATATGAAATATACATAAAAAAAAAAAAAAAAAATCAAAGCACGCCAACTGCATACTAGCCAAAATGTAGAAGCTTGTGTAGGTATTTTTGTTATTTGTTCTTATTGTTGTCTTTTAAGCCTTTATTTGGATAAAAAATAGATATGAAACATTGTGAAAGCTCAAAAAAAAATCTGAATGGAATATGCAATTATGAGCATGTCATGGTAAGAATAAACTGGTAAGAATAAACTAGTATTGATAGACCCTGTTATTCTACCCATTTATTCCATTAAAAGGATTTATGCATTAAAATAAAGTCATCACTTTTTAAAAATCATTGTTACATTATATAAATTATCATTCATATCTTATTCATTATTTACCCAAGTCAACTAAATGACAAATTTTTTTTAAAATGAGAATGGCTAAAAACACAATCTTATATAAATTTATTTATTTTACTAGTATATTTCTTAATATTGAAATAATTATGTATTTTAAAATAGTCTATACTGCTATTTATACAGGATTTAAAAGAGGGCGTGTTTATCCCACCAAACATTTTTCTCATCCCACCAATAATAATAAAAAAAAATCAGTGTTTTGTTGTTCCCATCAATCTAGTTCAACAGAAATCGGTCGTCATTTCAGGTTTTAGGCGACCAGACTTGGTCGTCATTTCAGGTTCTGGGCGACCGTAATTAGTCGTCATTTCAGGTTTTGGGCCTGTAATTGGTCGAACATGGTTCAGAACTATATCTACTTATTGTTTGTAAACAAATAAATTTTTGAGTTTATCCATCATATTCTACATTTATTCTTTATTTATTCTTTTATCCAAACAACAGCTAAGGGACTGAAAAAAATGTAAGTGTGTATACTTTCAATTAATTCAAATTTTTATAGAAAAATATTTTATTAGACAAATATATATCATTTTTAAACTTCATTTGAATTCGTAATTAAGATGATTCTTTATTTGAAAACAAAAAAATCTACCAGTTGATCCAAACACATTTTATATTTGGCTTTTGAAATTTGTCTGTAACTTATGTAAAAAAAATTGTTCTTATATTCTACATTTAAGAATAATGATTTATTCTCCTAATATTACAACTCAGACTTGGAGTGATATGAAGGATTCAAGGAGGATACACGTCGTGGGATTATGTTTTCAAGAAAAAAAATTATAAGCTTTATTACAAATTCTGTTCGACCAGGTTCGGTCGCTCAAAACCTGAAATAATGATCAATTCCAATCATCTAAAATCTGAAATGGCGATCAAATTTGATCGAACTGGACGGATCGATAGAGATAGCAAAACACAGATTTTTTTTTTTTATCGACCGGTGGGATAAGAAAATTTATTGGTGAGACTAGACGTGTCCTTTAAAATAATGTTTTATTTTTCTAAACAAGAAATATATGCTCCAACAATTATTAAAACGTGCTCGACGAATTATTAGAAAAAAACAATATAGATTCGACGGATTGAAATGCTTTTTTTGATGCTTTACCCAACGAAGTGGATGTCTCATAAAAGTGAGACGGTGATCGGAACCGAAAAAAAAAATAAAAAATGTGCAACATCAACTTTTAAAAAAGAAGAAGAATCACCTGACATATTCCTTTCTTTGAAATTTCATTGTTTTCTTCCAACTGTTCCATGTTAATCCAACGTGGGTCTTATATAAACAATTCAAACGACCATATTCAGTGGCACAAAAGAAGAAACTATGGTCACGCTGTCTCACATGGTCCATTCGTCCTCCGAGAACCTGAAAAAAATACAAATACAAAATATTATTCGAGTCATTTCATGTGGTATGGTTTGATTTGATGGAGGGGACAGGAGACATATGATATGCTCTATTTGATTCAGGTCGCTCACATGGAACTCTCTGTTTTTTTTACATGCATTCTGTTTTCAGTTCAAAATGCATTATTGAATTGTGTTCTTGGATTTTTGAATTGTGTTCTTGGATTTTTCTAGTTTCCTCATGTCACGTGCTACATCAGTTTTTTCCCTTCTAAAATAAGCTCCCAATACAGTAGTTATTGTTGTTACGTGGGTTTTTAATTCCAAAATTAACCTGCAAATAGTTTTTTGTCCCCAAGAATGGTGCCCTGCAGATGCAAGAAACTCTATCTCATTTCAAGTCTTGAAATCCAGAGTCGATCTACTTTCACAAGGTTTTCAGAGAAGTAGTTGTAGCACCAAAAAATATTGCAAAGCAGACTGCTAGGTCGCAAATTTGTTTGGTTACTAATGGAATGGAGAGTGATCAAATACGTAGGTGAATTAATACATACATAACCTCCTTACATAAATGTATATAGGAGGTCAATCAGGTTTATCCTCGCTTTGATGATGATAATAATGTAGCCGATGTAACCTTTAATTTTGACTAATATAATATGTAAGCCATTTTGGCCTTTTACACCAAAAAAAAAAAACAAACAAACCAAGAATGAGTTATTTAACATGTAAATAACTCTTTTATTTTTTAAAGTAGAATAATGCCACCTTTTCTTTCATTAAAAAAAGTATTATTACATATCTGAATTGAAGATGAGAGAGAATAAAGAAATAAAAGCAATAAAAAAATAAGTTTCAACCTCAGGGTTCTTAGTGAAGGGATGTTACAGATGACTACGGAGGGATATTGCTCTAGCTCAATAGCTTGGGTTCCTCAAAAATAACTCATTCTTAACTTGCAAATATTGCTTAACTCATTCTTAACCTATGAATAACTGATTATTGACAAGTTGGCACTGAGGAGTTCTGCATTTCAGTCTTGTTCCTGCTGATGCGAGATTATTTAATAATAAAATTATATATATATATATGTGTGTGTGTGTGTGTGTGGGGCCGATTACATGCGACGAACGGCGGATGCGGCAGCGACCACGGGTCCATCGCATCCGACGGTCAAATGCAATTCACATCGACTGTCGGATGTGATGGACCCGTGATCGAACGGCCCGTGTCGCGACCGTACCCGCCGTTCGCCGCACCTAATCGCTTCACTATATATATATATATATATATATATATATATATATATATATATATATATATATATATATATATATATATATATACACGTGATTACGTGTGGCGAACGGCAGGTGCGGCAGCGATTACGGGCCGTCGATCACGGGTCCATCGCATCGGACGGTCGGGGGCGATTCATCTCGACCGTTGGATGCGATGGACCCGCGATCGAACGACCCACGTCGCGGCCGCACCTGCCGTTCGCCGCACGCAATCATTTTCATATATATATATATATATATATATATATATATATATATATATATATATATATATATATATATATATATATATATATATATATAGGGAAGTGATTACGTGCGGTCGTGCGGTCGGTGCGTCCGCGATCACGGGTCCATCGCATCGGACGGTCGGGTGCGAATCACGTCGACCGTTGGATGCGATGGACCCGCGATCGGACGGCTCACGACCGCGACCGCACGACCGCACCTTTATGTTTGGTTACACAGTCGTAAAGAGGACCATGATTTCTATATTGAAGAGGAAGATAAATAGGTTTTGTGGAAGTTTATTCAATAATTTATGTTTAAATTTTTTTAAGTTAATAGTTTTGAATGGGTAAAAAATATTAAATCACCTGAAATTGCTGGTATAGTGGGATTGAGCTCGAATGTAATCATTTATTGTGGATTTAAAAAAATAAAGATAATAAATGCACATATACAAAATATGATAATATTTTGATAATATTCTGATATCCCTCCTTAATTATAAGATTAAAATATTAATCTTATTAAAGTTGGCATGTATAAAATAATCATATACAAGTATTTATATAAATGTATTTTAATGTATGAACATCTATATGGAGCCTTAAAATATCTTGAATATAATTTATTTTAATTATATTATCATGATATTACTTTATCATATTTTAAGAATCCAATATGTAAGGGTTATATTAAGAATAGGACAATATTACAGTTATCATTTTTTAAAATCAAATATGTAAGGGTTAAAATTAGAATATGATTGGATTTCAGACTATTTAAAATATGAATATGATTTATTTCTTAGGTTCTTTTGAATATCATCTCTTTTTACTTTTCATTTTTTGAATTGAAAGATAGGATAACAGCCCTATATTTCTCGCCTGTGTCTTTTTTAGCTGCTTGATTTTCTTTTTTGCAGCTTTAAATACATTATCATTCAGCCTTTTTTTACATAAGCTTTTAAATGAGGAGCCTTACACAACTGAAGAAATTGAGAAAATCACAGAAGAATGTCTTCCATTGGTGCTAGGAAATTTTAAGTCCTCATTGGACGTTCTAAAAGTTGCAAAGAATTTTAAGCTATTTCAGGTTACTTCCATTGTTAAGAAAAAACTGTCACATTATATATATCTTCTGTTTACACAATGATCTGTTGATTTGGTATAGATTATTTTTGTACACACTTATCCTTTTTTTGTTCTGGGACTTATTGATGTTAGAAGTATCCATGAACATGGTTCTGTTGTTGTGACTTGAGAAGTCTTGCACTAAAACCAATGAATAAATACTAGGATGTTTTTCATATAGTTACCTTTCATTCAAAAAAACAAAAATAAATAAACATTTTCGTATTGTTTTTATTCATATATCTTTTGCAATATAATTCTAGATCATGACTAACGTGAAGGACACTTTCCATACAAATGTATTATTTAAAGAAAAAAGTGATCGGATTAAACTATAGTTTTTCATTTAATTTTGAATAGTGCACGATTAATAATCATGATAATACATTGAAATAAATTTATATAAATTATATGTAGAAGAATATTTTTATATGTATCAACTTTAATTAGAATAAAATAATTTTGGACCTGAAAATAAATCTAGATCATATTATTATCATGATAAGGGGATGCTTATAAATTCAAAGGAGTAAAAATATTTACATACACAAACGGAGTATTACATTATTCGAAACATTATCATTATACTCAAATCCATTTGTAAAATCAATGATATCCAAAATATAACTCTCTATAAGAAGAAGAAAAAAATCTCTCTATTTTGATAAGAAAAATATGTGTAGACACAAAGATACGATCATACAATTTAAGCACTACAAAATATAATCAATATGGAATCCTGTTCAATTGATTTATCATTTTTTTTATGATTGAATGATCTTTATATGTTTTCATTAGATAATATCTTAGAAATATGTTTTCAACAATATCTTATGATAACATTTCTCTTCTTGGATTTTGGATCTTCGTAGGATGATTTTGAACATTGCACCCATCTCTAATAATAAAGCATTTGATTAATCAATGGATATTTAGGTTGATTGCTCCATGGCAATATCTAATATATATTGCATCAGATTGTGTTAATGACAGGTTTTTATCACTGTCTGTTGCATAGATAGTTTAATGTAAACCATTTAAAACCAAATGTCATACTGATTCATTTTTGCAAAATTTTCAGATAAAGGATTCTAAATGGATTTCTCCGAAATTCAACTTTTGATTTTATTTTCATGGGATCGGGGCAAATAGGCGGAGGTAGTCTTCCCAGCTTGACCGTAAGGTCAGCCACGGGAGGTCCTTCCGATATAAAAAAAAAATACTTTTGGTTTTATTTTTGTATTTATTTGTTAGAAGTCAATAAAATAGCTTTTATGAGAAAACTAATTATGAATAGTGTTTTCCAAAATAGAATGTTTTAATCAATTTGATTCATAAGCTGTGATGTACACAAAATACATGTATGCCTTCTTCGGTTGAAAAAGTGGTCTGCTTGAAGATTTAGTGATGCATAAATTTATGCATCAATTTCTCATAAAACTTTTGAAAATATTAAAATGTTTATTGCAAAACATCCTCGTATTTATTCATAGACATTATGATATTTACATCATAATAATATAGTACTAATTTTTTTTAAATCTCATCTAATCATCATAATATTATAATGTCTGAATTTAATTAACTGTTTACGCAATTTAATAAATGAATTTTCCTATCAAAATTTTTTTCCCTCAATATAGCTCTTCATGATACAGGATGTGTAGCCGTCTTCACATTTTTTTATTAGGTGATCTTAAAATAGTTTTTTTTCCAATTTATTATATAATTGAATTCTATAGATTTTAGGATCTATATAAAAGATAGGATGAAGACTATTTAAAATTTAGTGAATTTTCAATATGAATTTATCCATCTTCAGTTTTTTTTCCCGTATGCATGGTACATAGAAAATTTGATATTTTTTTAAAAATTTATTATGATTGAATTCTATATATTTTAGCTATGATGTACACAAAATACATGTATGCTTTATTCGGTTCAAAAAGTGGTCTGCCTGAAGATTTAGTGATGCATAAATTTATGCATCAATTTCTCATAAAACCTTTGAAAATATGAAAATGTTTATTGCAAAACATCCTGGTATTTATTCATAGATCTTTTGCAGTATAATTTCATTACGATATTTACATCATAATAATAGAGTACCATTTTTTTTCTATCTGATCTAATCATCGTAATATTATAATGCCTGAATTTAATTAACTGTTTACGCAATTTAATAAATGAATTTTTCTATCAGAAATTTTTTCCCTCAGTTTAGCTCTTCATGATACAGGATGTGTAGCCGTCTTCACATTTTTTTATTAGGTGATCTTAAAATAGTTTTTTTTTTCAATTTATTATATGATTGAATTCTATAAATTTCAGGATTTTTATAAAAGATACGATGAAGTCTATTAAAAATTTAGTGTATGTGCAAATGCACATATACAAAATGTAATATGTATAATGTCAAAAAAAATTATTCACAATAACATTTTCATAATATTAACTTTAAATATAAGAAATTTAATGTTTATAGTTTACCCAATCAAATGATGAAAATAATGGTGTCAAACACGAAAAAAAACAATCATAGATTCATAGTAAACAATGTTTTATACTTATTTTTCCTAAAAAGAATGTAGAAAAATATTAAAAGTTGACAAAAAATACAATTACCAAGAAAGCAAACCACCCTTAACTGCATTGGTCCCATAAAAACTGATCTAAGCAGATGAAGCTAATGTTTATACATAATTAATCAATTCAAAATAATCAAATAAATATGAGACGATAGTTAGATATCATTTGAGAAAAACTCAACACAAAAAAAAAATTATATATTGATGAAACACAGTGCAATGGCTGATATTATCCTCTACATTTTTTAATATATATATAACAACATATATAGATAATCTACCGTTTGAATTACAATGACACACACGAAATTTTATATATCAATATTTCATAATTATAATTGATTTTTATAGATTTCACATTCTTATTAATATTTTAAGATTATTTAATTTGTGGTGTTGGTTGATGTATATGCAAATGCATATGAATAAAGTGTGACATTTTTTATTTATTATTGTTCATGTCAAATGATTTAGTTACAATAACACATTCATAATTATGATATGAAAGTCCAAATGTAAGAAACCAAATTTCTATTTTTTTTCTTTCTTTGGAGATTTTCTCTATTTATGTTACAATACTAAATTGTATAATGCCCAACATATGGTTCAATTGTTACCACCAAAAAAAAAATACGGTTCAATTGTTGTAGTGAATGCTATCATTGAAGTAAAAATAAAATATCTATGAACAGTTTAAATTATAGAGTACTTCTCAACAATAATAACTGATGAGATTTTAAAAAAATTTAAAAAAATTAGGCATTTGCACATAATAATCTTTAAAATATTTTGAGATTTATTGATGCAAAATAATTTAGTTGCATTGGTTAATAATAATTTAACAAGTTTGGTTTTCTATTTAAAATGTATTATATTATATTATAAAAAATTACTAAAAAAAGTTAAAAGTAAAAACTCTATTTAAAAACAAACAACTGATCATATAACAAAATCACTTGTGGCTATAGAATTCATAAACAAGTAATTATAAACATATTAATTAGTCAACCAAAATGTTGTTAACTTTAATTTCATGATTGAATCAACGACTGCTAGTGGAATTCGGATGAATAAAACAAATCACATACCCGAACTAAATTTACATCAGCGACAGTTATAAAACATCCCATACTGTGTTTTTCTCCCAAACTAAGATGGTGGACCTAACTGTGAGAGAGGCAAGTTCTGACAGAACTTGCAATGACATCAAAACAAACCAGAATGTTTGAATCCCACATCCACGGATGTGCATTCCATTGCTTTGCTTACTTCTTTTTGCCATGCACGGGATGTAGATTGAAGGTAGTTACTGAGATCCATATCATTTGCCCTGCAACACACATATACTCAGAGGTAGATACAAATAACTGCAGAAACAAACATTATAAAACATTTAGAATTTATTAAACTGTCAAACAATAAATTTTTTGTATCCTACAAGGACAACCCACACCACAAATTGATGTTTTTATATTTTCAAATATAGTGTACATTTGAAAAAATATACACTGTATATTTATTCAAATATATATTCCTCGAACAAATTGCCTATAGTTCTCGTGCCATTATTTTATTTTATCTTTTTGGTAAAGTGAAGTGTCTGTTTCATTGTATTGGTTGAAATTCCCAATTTTTTTTAGTTTCTCTGTTGGCATTTATCTGGAGTCTGTTAGTGTTGTACTTAGTTACTTGTTGCTACTTTGTGGAAGTATTTTAAGCAATCTAATTATGTAACAATGTCATAGTGGACCTATATAAATTTTCCCTATTCCAAACCTGCAACTCGACATGTATAAGGAACTTGATAATGTCACTTGATCGAGCTCCCCTGATCTGGTTCCATACTTCTTCACAATTCAGGTTTCATTGTTATGGTGAACACATAGACTGAGTTGTTTGAGTCAACCTCAATAGTGTGATCCGATTTTCAATGGCGGGAATAAATAAGCCATTCCAGTTGTTTGAAATTGCCAACTAAAAATATTCTTGTTCCACCACAAAATCCAAGATATCGAGGCCATTTGTGTGAGCACTGCAATTGTATAATATAATTTAGAGTGGAATGCCTAATCATAGGAATCTATTTGAATGACTCATAGAGTGTTACATTACTCGATATTGCAAATCATAAAGGATAAAGAAGATTCTTTGTACATGGTTCATAAATAAAACAAAAACACGGGTGATTTAACTTTAATGTTCAACAAGATTTTTAGCACAAAGCAAATCTAGAAATGAGGTTGTCCCAAAAGAAACAACTGATTTAACATAATCACTTCGTAAACTTAAATTCTATTGCACTAAACAAATATAGATGTCTAGCCCCGTTGATCAGATGAAATTTAAAAAAACTCAGAAAAGAGGAAGCAGTTAACCTGTTTGCCTTTTGTATCGTTCTTGAATTGCTTTTTGACTGAATAATTTGCATTCCAAATCTTCATTTGACCTGCCAAAGAATAAATTAATTACTGAACAAATAGTTGAAATACTTGGAAAGTATCTTATTAGGATGAGTGCAAGATGTTGATATCCTCTGATTGTTTATCAACAATTATCACAACATATTTATTGTGTGTGCTGTTCATTAGGTAGCACCCAGCACCACCATCAGGTTCAAACCTTTAGTCTTCCAAAGTCTCAAGACAATGTTATTTGTGGTTAATTTCTTTGAATTTCAATATACTATTTTCAATAATTACCATGGCAACACAGACTAAGGTGATTCACTTGATTCTTTGTCAAAAGTTGGCCACTTTAACCAGAATGGTGAGAAATATAATAGTGCATCCATAAGTTTAAGGTACATGGACAACTGAATGTCCACCATTCAACACTTGCAATTAAAAATTCATATTTCACATTATATCTGTTATGCAATTCAAGGTTAGAAAAGAAAAGGGAAAAAATTAGGGAAGAACATGGAAGAAGAAAAGATGGTATAGGGAAGGACAGATAGAAAGATAAGTAATTTTTTTTTATGTCTCCATTAAAAATTGAAATACTGGCAAAACCTATGTTCACTTGAATAAAGAATAACCCGAAACTGAAAAGGACAAAAATGTCCCTATGCAACTAAAAACTCTTAAAAACTCCAAATCCTAAACTATAAGATTGCGATTGAAGTTAACATACATCAAAATAAATCCTAAACAAAAAGAGCATTCCAAGAGGGACCTCAACTAACATGTACAAAGATATATTAAGAAATCCAAATTATAAAAATTGTCAGGTGTTACTTCTTTCATTTCCTGCAAAAGAGTACAGCTGTAAATCAGCTTATAATGAAAAAATAAAACAAAATATTGCTAACATAAATTTTAGTTTGTATGACCCATTTAGAATCCATACTTCAATCCTTTAGCTGTCAATATTTGAAAAAAGATATCACACCAATAAGAGGGATGAGGGGAATTGCTGTTTATTTATTTTTAATCAGACATTATGTCCCTCATGTTCTCTTTTACATACATAATCACATATAATAGAAATTGGAATTAAAAGTTTCCACAACAGACTTTGAAGATAATATGGAAGGTGAACCAAAGGAATCCGAGTAAAATTTATCATACAAATTACACCAATGTGTATTTTGTGGCTGTCTTCACTCATGCCTATACCATGTAGAAAATGATTCATGATAACAATTTCATGCTTATGACAGTCAAGAGAGTGATAAACATTGCATAAAAATGTTTAGAATAGGATGCAATAAAATTAACTAATTCATTAAGTCAGCAAACATCAAGTAAAATTTAGCAAACAAACATCTACACACACGCAAGTATGAATTTCAATAGAAATTGGCCATCCTTTTGGTCCTGTGCTTATACTTTTTTTTTTAGCTTCACCCAGGTCTAAGGCAATGGATTATAGATATCTCTTTCCAATCTTGAAGGATTGATCTCCACTTTAGTTATAATATTTAATTAATTATTGAGCTTTATTTTCTCGTGTACATCCATCAGCTTATCCAGTGAATAGATATTATCTTTATTACCCTTCATAAGTATCAAAAGTACATGTTTGACATAAAGAAGGAAAACAAATTTTAATATTTCTGCAATCTAAAGCGCTAAAATATGGTGTTCAAATAAATTAGTTGGTGAAGCCATGGAAGAGTCTCCTCACCTATACAAAGATGGTTGGAACTGCAAGTTGCAACAATGTTTCATTCTGTATTGCTCCCCAAATGTCCAACTTGTAAGTACATGCTTCTTGTAATGAAGAGTAAAAAATTTGTAACAGAAGTCTAGGTTTGTATGAAAAATAATTAAGGATACATTATTTACTTTTGAATGCAATATATTTAGCATCACTAATTGCAAAAAAGAAGAAGAAGAAGAAGAAAAGTGTGAGGAGTGAAGAAGATCATGTTTAACCATCCAAACAAAATCAATAAATTGCACTAAACCTGCTTCTGCTACTGAACTGAACACTGGAAACTAAAAATTGTTTGTTGATCAAACATGAACCATAAAAAATCTGTTGTTGCTCAATCCTGAACCCAAATGACATGGCTGTTGTGTAGTCTGAACAAAAAAATGACTACACTAACCACATGATGGACCAAAAAAATTTTGATTCAGCATGCCTGCTGCTCAAAGCCTCAAACCTAAACTTGAAAAAAAAATTGATTCAACATTATTAAATATTCTGATTAAACATCAACATTATCATCACCACTGATCATACCATCAATTTGAAAGATTATGATTCACCACAGATTCTTTTATCAGTTTGAAGCATTCAGATTAAAATACCTCTTGCTCAAACCTGAACTTGAAAAATGGCATTCTGATTCAATATTCTGAAATAGAAATGGCTTGTTGGTTTTTTTTTTTTTTTTGAGAAGGCTAATTGAGAAGGCTAGTTGGTTTCTTTTGTTCTCAACAACAATAGAACCTAAAGCTAACACAGGATTATACTTGAGAAAGTGACCATGGAATTTTAATTTCTGATTTCTTGTATGATTATTCAGATGCAAGCATGGAAAGATGAAGTAGAACAAGCACTCCAAGGGCAAAGAGAAACATAGTACAAACTTTCATCCTTAGAGGTAAGTATGTATTCATATTTAACTGGGAACATAAACATAAAACTTTCTTCCACTGGAAGATTTAACAAGTTTGTGTTGTCAATCAATAGGATTTCGATATTGAATATAATGATTTCACTGATAGGCTGAAATGCAGAAAATGAGTGGATGCAGAAAATGATTGGCAATGACAGGCATAAAAAGAGATGTTGAGCATTACTCGTACTAAACAAACTAACCAAAGATGCCTTCTTCCTATTTAAGTTTGTATGCAATGAACTAATAAAAAAATGAATGCATCTCCATGTCATTGATATGGAAAAATTGGATCAGAATTCAACGTTCTCTGCATTTTCCCATTCATTTATAGATATTCACATCTATTGCTTAAGAAATACGAAAACAAAAGCAGATTGACAAAACCAACAAGACATGAAGACCAGTGGAATTGAATGTTGTAAACTTTCAACAAACAATAAAACTATTCAACAAAAAATGTCCAATAACATGTCAATAGTAAATAATAAGTTTTGCTCATAATAACATGGCAAAACAAGTTATTCAAAGAGAATGTGATTCATGAAATAGCACAACACATACCTAAAAAATAATGGATTAGATGAACTTGTGAATAGATGAACCTGAAAAATGATTTCGGAATGTCCCTTACTCTTAGAAGAGTCTCAAACACAACTCCCATAATTCAAAGATACAAATATCCTCGCGGCTATGGAAGCTTATATTTTAATACACATAGTAAAGAATAATCTCATAAATGACAATAAAAAAGGATAGCATGATCACAGGGATTACTCAAAAAGACATCTACACCAACTCAAAAATCAAAATAAATTGAGAGGCAACATTTGATAGTTAAACTCCAACTAAAAAGCTTTTCCAAAAAGAAATCCCATATCAGACTTATTAATGCCATATAAATCACATATATTTAGCCAAAGAAATTGAAATCCCTCCCATCAATGAAGCTCCCAAATCTTTAGATTCTCAGTTCACTTTAACATTGTTCTTCCAAGTCCAAACCCCAATTGGAACCCCTCCCAGCTCTCATACAAATAAAAAATTACCAGTAAAGATCACATCTTTTCATCTTAGAGCAAAGTTTGAACCACTAAAGAAAAAAATCATTTCATGAGCTCACAATCGAAAATCCCATTGAACAATTCACATAAAAAATATCTTGGAATTTTTTCTCCATATATCCTTAACATTATTTTCTCTCTCAAAACAATAAAAATAAATCAAAACTCCATTTTCAACCCAAACAACCACTAAATTCTACACAAAGATCATTTCTAGATAAAAAATATTCAAATGTCATAGTTTGAGAACTGCAAGTGATTTAAGTATGTTAAAAGATATGAGCATGAACTTTAGGGTATGTACAATAGATATTCCAAGTAATTCATATTTCTCATGCAACATGTAGTTGGCCAATCAGATATTGTCATGAATGCGTGCAGCACACTTTCATAATTGGAACATTACCTCAAGGTATGCCTTTGACATCCACAAGGACGCAAAATCATGACTCCATTGACCGAAAAGTCTGCCTGATCCCAAAACAAATAATTATGACATTAATCTGAAATCCCTCAAGCAGTATGTTAGCAAATTTATAGATTGTGTAAAGCCCTTATACCAAAAAAATATATGATAAATGATATATTAATCCTCAATTAATCATTAATTAAAAATACATGAAAAACGTTTATAAAATATTCTATAACAAACCATAAAATATATTTTTTTAGATTACAATTATTTTTTTTCAAAAAAAAAAAACGATCTATTCAAGTGATGGAAAGAATTATTTCTAAATTTTGGGTGAGCTCTTGAACATTGGTTAATGGCATATGAAAGTGATGCATGTTTTCTTTTGTTAGGTCATATTACTTTGATTTTATTCTAGGATCTTACCAACATAAAAAAACTACTGGGTATGGATCAGGTTTCAAGGTTTTTTTAAGGCATCCAATGCATGAATCTCTGCCACAATTACTGATTACTAATGACTACATCAATCAGAAATCAATTCATTAGCCATAACAAAACACATTCCAACAATGGCAAAATGAACAATAACTGATACCTGGATGTATGAAAGCCATGATTATTTTTTTCAACAAAAATAAATCTGAAGCATTTAATCTATAGATGTAGAGAACCCCACAAACCTTGCATAGCGTCTTCAGCCCATACAGATCGGCTCTTCACCGCGGCTTCTCCTCCGCCTTGCAGTGCAAACACCTCCGCCTCTCCTTCGCCACTGTGGCCGTCGAATCCATCACTTCAATCCCTTCACTTCCTCCTCTTTAATCAACATAGACTAAAAAAAAGAAACCCAACCGAAAAATTATTTTTTATGTGAAACCCAATTGAAAAAATCAGATTTTGTGTGAAACCCGCTTGAAAGTTTTCGTGGACTCAATGGGTTTGATGTCTCCGTCGAACATGTTGATGATCTTTTGAGGCTCGTTTCGTTGTTGGGTCTCTTCGAAACCCTATTGAGAATGCAGAGTGGCAGACGGCGAGAGTTTGAGAGATGGGAAGAGAGAGAAAGATGAGCATTTGTTAGAGAATTTGTTGACAGAGGGATAGAAGGCAGATCGACGTGTCGTTAAATTGCATTAATCTGGCAATTAAAAGAGAAATGAAAGAGGAAGAAATGTGGCAGATGAAAAGGCTTCTAAGGTAATTTTTTTTGTGAACCAATTTCATTTGGGATGGGGAGATTTTTTTTCTGCTATGGAGACTTTTATACAGAGTCTAGATACAAATAGATATAAATATTCAAGTCATATTTCTTCTTAACCATTTACTTAATCCTTAATATTTAATATATATATCTTTTTTTAATTCACAATTAAATGTAAATTAAATATTTTTGGTAATTTGGTAGCATTTGGTTATGCGATTGGACAGTTTTTGTGTTTTCAAGAACTTTGTTATGTAATCGTGCAATCAAACAGTTTTGCATTTTCTCTTTCTGCAAACAAATTTTAGATAAATAGTATAAAAAAAACTGCGATTGGAAAAAGCTAGGGAGACAGTTTTCTGTAAAATCAATTTTAAACCCAGCACTTGTAAAAAATCAATTTTGCAATCCTGTACCAAATGATACCTTAATATTGGTATTTTTTTGTGTGTTGTGATTTATTATTTAAGGATTTCAAGTTTATGATTTGATTCTGATATTTTCATAATAAAAATAGGGTACAAATATTTTTCTAACAGTGAATTATATCTTGAAAATCATTTCATTTTGTAAGCATTCCATTTTCCTGATAATATTATGATATTCGATTTTAATTATAAGTTGATAAATATATTAATCTTGATATGTAAAAAAATATTCAAATACATATAGTTTAAGTAAATTATTCTTTTTTTCTATTTTTTAAGCTCATAATATGAATATGAATTTATTTATAGATATGTTATAACTTAGTTTGGTTCTGATATTTTCATAATAAAAATAGAGTACAAAATATTTTTCTAACAGTGAATTATATCTTGAAAATCATTTCATTTTATAAGCATCCCATTTTCTTGATAATATTATGATATTTAATTTTAATTATAATTTAATAAATATATTAATCTTGGTATGTATAAAAATATTCAAACACATATAATTTAAGTAAATTATTAATATGATTTAATGATATATATAAAAGATTTGATAAAAATGTATATATTGTAGTAAATTATGAAATTAAAATGATGTGAATTGATTGTCATGAGATTGAATAAATTGATATGGATAAAATGGTAATATGAGTGAGATTAATGTGGCATGAATGGATTGTCATGGGATTGAATAGAATGATAGGGATAAAATAGTCAAATGACAGTTTTTTGGGTTAAGAGACTTTTATATAGTAATATAGACAAAATATAATATATGTTTTGATTAATATTAATGTCAAAAATTTAAAATGTACAAAAAAAAATCATATATCATATAAATGAATCATATAATCATATAAATCACATGATGACTCATGGATTGTGAAAGGACAGATAAATCATATATATCACAGGTGAAGAGGGATACAAGAAAAACAAAGAGACTGTGAAAAAACAGATTGCTAGGATAACAATGAAAAAATAAAATGATTAGTATTATATAATTAACAAAGGAAAAAAAATCAATTGAATTCGCATTGCAATTAATGGTAGAAGTGAAAAAAATAATTAGTGTTTTTGTGATGAATGGTAGAAGAGAAAAAAATGCAAACATTTAATAAGAAGATGAGAAGATGATCTAAGGCCATCGCATGTGTAAATTTGAACAAATGTAATGAGATTGAAGGTATGTGAATGGATTGCTATTGTTAAAATTTTCTAAATTTTAAAAAATAAAATAAATACAACATTAACAATTTTAATTATATATATATTAATTATAAATTTTGAATGCAAATATTAATAATTTATTGGTTTGTTTCTTTTTTTACACATTCCAAATTTAAGCAACACATTTGAATTTAAATGTTTTAAATTTTTTTTGTTGATACAACCTCGTCTCCCTAATAAATATTGAATTTCAAAATTTAAACATGACATTTGAATTTGAATTTTTAATAAATATTGCATTGGATAAATATTGCATTGATATAAAGATTCTAATAAAAGATTTTATTTTGGTTGTTGTTGGGGCGGTCATATTTAGATTATATGACTGTATTCATTGTCATTGTCATACAAATAAATAAATTCAATTAAAATTTCAATGTTATATAACTGTATTCATTTTTTTTTCTTCATCATGTAGTGGTGAATGCACATGTTAATTTAATCAATTTTAAAATCAAATAAATGTATATGTTAAAATAATAATTACTTAGTGTGACCAATATTATTTTTCATTATAAAACTTAATGAGTATTTATTTGTCATCCAACAACAATTTCTATCACTAAAAAGATCCAATAAGATTGTTGGACAATTGAGAACTAATTAATTATGACTATTTTAAGGGTTAGAGTGATTATTAAAATCAAAATTTTCATATGTATGGATGAATTTGATAAAAATTTATATAAAAAAAAAGAAAACAAAAAAACTTTGATTACAAATATGGTTATCAATAATGAGTGTCCAAGAGCCAAAAGTTATGCAATAGATGAAATGTCCCCCCTAAGCATTGCACAATATTTATTTATTAAAATGTAATTAATGAATATTAGATGAGATTGGTTTTTTATACTAAATTCTTTTCGACTATGAATTTTAATTTATATTAACATTTTTAGCTTTTAACACTATATTTACGAAGAAATGTAGTTCTGAACAAGTTAACTTGAATACACGATTATTTCAATTGCCACATCATATCATAGTCCTAATTTTTTTATTCATCATACCATAGTATAGTTGATAATTAAAGTAGTACTTTCATTGTTATTTTTATGTTATTTATGCTGCTGATGAAAGGGATAATTCTTTTTTTATTATATATATATTTTTTATAAATGAAATACTATTCTAGCTGTAAGGATATATGTTCATCTAGGATTAACATTTTTATAACGTCAGATTGAACTTGATTAGGTTGTTTGTTATTAAATTTTCATTTTTATAAAACCTAATTTTTAAAAAAAATTAAAAAATTTAAATCTGAGTATAACTATATTGAAACTAAAATCCTAATAAACTCAATGCAAAAATTTAAATCACCCAAATAAAAATCCTACTCTTAAACATCTAATAGGCGCAAATTTTTTCTAACTTTATTCTTTTCTAGGATAGCTCATTCTGTAATTTTCAGACTTTCTTGCATTGCTTATAACCATAAAAAAAAGATTGAAAATAAGATGTGAGCTAAACAATCATTCCAGAGAGGATAAGTTACAAAAAGTTATGAAAGAATAAATGAGGACATTGGGTTAACTTTTATTCATTTTATTTTTAGGTTGAATTTTTAACACACATGCATACTATCATGCTTCATCAATTCACACCATGCATGAATTATTATATGCCATTAATATTCTCATATCAATTGTGATTGCGGCTTATCAATAGTTTGTGAGGAGTTCCATGAATTTTAATTGCTTTAAATGAGAAAATTAAATAAATGGATTGATTATTAATTGAGTTTAATTAGCCTTTAAATGAGTGCCCTTTAAATGAGTGGATTCATGTACAGAGTACTTTGAAAATTTTAAGAAATAGAAAATTCAAATAATCAATAGATTTGTTCAAATGACAATCCAAATAAAAAAACAACAAAAGCTAACAAACTCACATGAAAGAAAAAAAAAGTAAAAAACAATTTAATGAAAACCAACTCGAGAAGGCAAATCATTAAAAGAAAACACAATTTATTTTTAAAAAAACGACCTTCCAACTCCATAAGTAAAAAAATGATGATAATAAAAGATCAAAATATCTTTAAAAATTCATTAAAAATAATAATAGTTGATCTAAGAATATCAGTTAAAATTAAATTAAATCTAAAAAAATCAACAAGGACCCCATAAAAACTAAAAAATCCAAACAATTGAAAAATACTCAATTCCAACAAATATGCATGAAAAAATTTAAAAAGTCAAAATTCTGAATGGAATAAAATATTGTGTTAAAAAATTTAATGTCATCCATAAAATTTAAAAAATATTTTTATAACTCCTCACAAAAATAAGAAATTTGAAAAGAAAGAACCATGCTAAAGAAAATTCATAACAATAAAAAAGCTCAACGCATGTTTAAGTATCACTAAAAAATATTACTTTTGGTTTATAAATATCTATTAAACTTTAAAACCAAAAAAAATGTCAAAAAGAGTTTGAATAAGACATCTCAAATCAATCAAATATCATGAAATCATCCTTTTTGTTTTGGAAACAACAAATAACCCAAAATATCGGCCTTTTCAATCCCAAAAAAAAAATTCTAAAAAACAATTGAAAAATAGATATTTTGGGTTATTTGATTTTTAAATTGAAGAAATACATATAGAAAAAAAATAAAAAAAAATTACTCCATTAAGGAAGTTTCCCAAAAATTTAAAAAATTGAAGAAAATTAATCTCATCTATAAAATAAAAAAGAATTTTTATAATTGCCCAACAAATAACAATTTAAAAAGAAACAACCATTGACTGAAAAGCTTGCCTGATCCCAAAATAAATAATTATGATATTAATAAAAAATCTCATAAGCACTATGTTAGTAAATTTATAGAATTTTTAAAGCCCTTATATCAAAAAAATATATGATGATTGCGGCGTATCCTCTGCCTTGTAGTGCCAACACCTTCGCCTCCCCTTCATCGCTATGGCTGCCGAATCCATCACCTGATCCCTTCACTTTCTGCTCTTTAATCAACAACGACTAAAAAAAAAAAAGAAACCCAATCGAAAAATAAGTTTTCCTGTGAAACCCAATTGAAAAGGTCAAATATTGTGTGAAACCGTTTGAAAAATTTTCGTGTACTCAACGGATTTGGTGTATCCGTTGAAGATGTTGATGATCTTTTGAGGCTCGTTGAGGATGCAGATCAACGCGGTGTAGAAGACGGTGAGAGGAAGACCGATGGGAAGAGAAAGAAAGAGTGACAATTTTTTTTAAAATTAAAAGAGTGACAATTGTTAGAGTCGCTGAGAGTGGTAGAAAGCATATTAACACGTCGTTAAATTGTATTAAACTGACAATTAAATGAGAGACAAAAGAGGAAGAAATGTAGGAGTTGAAAAAGCTTCCAGGGTAAATTAAATTTGTGAAACAATTTCAATTTTTTAATTAAATCTCTATTTAATACATTCTTTTCGTGTGTCCTATTGTCATATTTTGGTAATTTATTTTAGTGTTGGTATTTTTTGTGTGTGGTGATTTATTATTTAAAGATTTCAGGTTTATGATTTGATGCACAAGCACCTCAATTTTTTTTTATAATTTTAAGCTCATAATATGAATAGAAATGTATTCATAGATATGTTATAACATAATTTGATTCTAATATTTTTATAATGAAAATAGAGTACAAAATATATTCTAACGGCGATGTAATATAATTTTGGTTGATATATATAAAAAATTTAAATACATATAATTTATGTAAATTATTAATAGGATTAAAATGATGAAATATATACGATATATACAAAAGATACAAAAGATTTGATGAAATGTATGTATTGAAATAAATTATAAATATGATTAAAATGATGTAAATGGATTGTCATGAGATTGAATAAATTGGTAGTGGTAAAATGGTCAAATGGGTGAGATTAAAGTGGTGTGAATGGATTGTCATGAGAATGAATAGAAATTTAGGGGTAAAAAGGTCAAATGGCAGTTTTTGGGTTAAGAGGTAGTTGTGATTAATTAAAGGGAGTGAAATGGATTGTTATGAGATTGAATGAATTGTTAGGGATAAAATGGTCATTTGACAGTTTTTTGTGTTAAGAAACTTTTATATAGTAACTAGTTGTTGTGTATGTGCAGATGCACATAAACAAAGTCTAATTTTTTTTAATTAATATTAATATCAAATAATTTAGTTACAATAACAACTTTATAATAATAACTTCAAATGCAAGAAATATAATGTCCCTAGGTTAATATTAAAATTTTGATATTTAGTATTCAAATTGAAGTTAATTTCATTAATATAATCTGCATTCATGTCAAAAAAATTTATTTTGTCATATAATATTTTTATTATATTAAGTACAATGATCGATTAATTCAACTTACTTTAAATGGGGTGGGTTAAACGGGGTGGGGTAGGGTAGGGTGGGGTGGGGTGGGGTGGGGCGGATACAAATATTAAGATGGAAAACTCGAAATGTAATGAAGTGGATATGAATTTCAAATTATAAAACCCGAGGTGGGGTGAGACAGGAATTGAATTTAATATTAGGGAAATGGGTTAAGTTTGGATTACGGTAAACCCGACCCAACCCAACTTATTGCCATCCATAAAAATAGGAAAGAAAAAGTGGACCATAGAAAAAATTAAAGAAAGTGTGATAAATAAATTTTAAATAAATTATAGGAAGGGAATATATTAAAAAAAGATAATAACAGATGATTGAAAATGCATCACAAAAAATCAAGTAAATATAATAATGAGAATATGATTAACATAGGTAAGAATTGTTTTTTTAAATCATTTTCGTTAGAGATAATGTAGGATATATTAGGTAATGTAATGAATTTATTTTTTAAAAATATGGATTTATTTTTAAAAACAAACATACAAAAAATATAATAACAAATGGTTGAAAATATACCACAAAAATAGAAGTAAATATGATAATTAGAATCTGATTGACAGGAGTAAGAATATTTTTAAAAAAAAAATTAATTTTGTTAGAGATAATGTAGGATATATTAGATATGATTTGAAAAACATACAACACAAAATGAATTTGATGGAACACACTACCATACGCATACATGGCTTATATTATCCTTTCTGATTTTGGGAAAATCGATACAGGTCCTTGTAAAGTAAGCTAAATCGGTTTTAACCTCTGTAAAATAAAAAATCACCACAGGTTCTTATGTTATTAAAAAATATCATTTCAGTCCCTACCATCACCTCAACTAACCAAGTACATGATTGATCTTAACTACATATTAAAAGTTAAAAAATGTTATCACTCCTTATTTTTGAAAAATCGATATCTCTCTCTAAAAACTTATGAAAATCACTAAATCTTTTTAAATGATATTTATTTTATTTCTATTATAATCGAAATTAACCAGATTTGTAGTTGAAATATTGTAATACCCTTTTACAATTTATTTGATAAATTACTGTAAGACACTAACCAGATTTGTTGTTGATTTTAAGGAATTTTTACAGAAAAGTTTTCTCATTTTCATAATTTTTCTTGGAGTTGTACCATTTTTTTTTAAATACCGTTAGTGAATATATGATAGCAGGAGAATTTTCAAGAAAAAACAAGGGCATTTTGGTCATCAAAATGACTATAATGAATTTTTTATATTTTACTGGGATTTTTTAATGTATTTACTGAAGCAATTTAACTTGGAGACTAAATTCATTACCCATACATACTTTATGGGGCCTATGGTGATTTTTTAATTTGATAGGAATTAACACTGATTTAGCTAACTTTTCAAGGAGTCAAATCAATTTTTTTCATCTATAAATATAGCACATATAGAGAATGAACCACTTGATAAACAAATTAAGACAACACAACGCGAAGTTTTTATATTTTACTCTCCCAACATTCAATGTAAGAAATAAAAAGCATACTAATTCTTCATATGTATCATTTGCACAACAATAAATCATTTATTAATGCAAAATGTCTATGAAGGTGCAAAAGCAAACACATATATGCATCCTTTCAGCATGTAAAGTAAGATGCTCCGATGAAAAAAAAATCATAAACTCTTTGCTTTCGATATGAAAGTTCGGAGCCATCTCCATTTAAACATAGTATTTTAGAATACTTAATGATTAAAATATTTTTATGTTTTCTAAATATTTATTATTAATTGAACCATTTATAAATTATTTTAGGTTGGTGTTTAGATGCTTAATTCTCTTATCCATTTGCGCATCAATTGAATTGTTATGCCTATTAAGTCTTATTGAGTGTGTCGCATAATATAAATATTTTAATTTAGTCCCTCGAATTTTATTATGATACTTTCTAGAAATGGACATATATTATATGGATTTTAACATTACTTATCCCAAGATAACAAATTGGATGGGGTAAATTGAAAATAATGTTTTCGTGTGAGAATGATGAATGATTCATTAAAAAAGGGTTTGGAGGAATTTTATTATTTAGATGGGTTAAATTCTTCGAGTGAAAGTTTTAGAACGAATGTCATGGGATTAAGTGGGTGTGAAGGGATTGTTGTCATAATATTTTCGAGTAATTAGTAGGGGTATATAATAATCAAATGTTTGTTTTTCTTGTTAAGAGATTTTTATATAGTAAAATAAAATATAGATTAAATTTAAAAAATAGGATTATGAATTTCTTTACATATATGTGGTAACATAATTTTCATATAATCAAAATAGAGTACAAAATATATTATAACAATGGATTATATTTTGAATATCCTTTCATTTTTTACGTATTCCATTATCCTAATAATACTATGATAATACTATGATTTTTATGGAATTGAATAGAAATGTAGGGGGTAAAATTAAAAAATGAAAGGATCCTCTTATCCTCATAATATTATGATATGGTAACCAAATTTAACTATAAGTTAATGTCACATGATGAAATGTATGTATTAGAATAAACTATGAATGAAATTAAAATGTTGTAAATGGATTTTTAATGGGATTGAATAGAAATGTAGAACTATCATATTAATATTATGATAACCAATTTTAAATATAAGTTAATAAATATGTTACATTATGAAATGTATGTATTATAATATACTATAAATAAGATTAAGATGCTGTAAATAGATTTTAATGGAATTGAATAGAAATGTAAGGGTAAAATGAAAAAATTTATAAAATATATTCGGCTTTGTCACAAAATTCTATAAAATAAATACAAAAATAAAAACACACAGCCCAATCAATAAACGAACGAATGATCAATCAAAAAGCAAAAAAAAAGAGAGAGAGAGAGAGAGAGAGAGAGAGTCGATAGACCCATGGACCTTTATTAGGGATGGTGATTAAGGAGGAGAAGATGAAATGATTTAAAACGTTAGGAAGGAAGTGGAATGGTCTTAATTTTAGGGTCATAATGTATTTTCTAGATTTGATGAGTGATGAATTTTCATTTGAAGGTTTTAATAGTAATTAATGAAAATAATGTTTTCATGTGAAACGGTGTGGGAATTATGAATGATTCATTAAAAAAAGGTTTGGAAGAATTTTATTACTTGGATGGGGGTAAATTGAAAATAATATTTTCGTGTGAAACGGTGTGGGAATGATGAATGGTTCATTAAGAAAGGGTTTTGAGGAATTTTATTAATTGGATGGGGTAAATTGAAAATAATGTTTTTGTGTGAAATGAGGTGTGAGAATGATAAATGATTCATTAAGAAAGGGTTTGAAGGAATTTTATTAATTGGATGGGGTAAATTCTTCAAGTGAAAGTTTTAGAACGAATGTCATGGGATTAAATGGTGTGAAGGGATTGTTGTCATAATATTTTCGAGTGATTAGTAGGGGTATATAATAATCAAATGTTTATTTTTCTTGTTAAGAGATTTTTATATAGTAAAATAAAATAAAATATAGATTAAATTAATAAAAATAGGATTATGAATTTATTTACATATATGTGGTAACATAATTTTCATATAATCAATATAGAGTACAAAATATATTCTTACAACGGCTTATAGTTTGAATATCTTTACATTTTTTATGTATTCCATTATCCTGATAATACTATATTTTCATGGAATTGAATAGAAATGTAGGGGGTAAAATGAAAAAATGGAAGTATCCTCTTATCCTAATACTATTATGATATGATAACCAAATTTAACTATAAGTTAATATGTCATATGATGAAATGTATGAATTCCGTATTTTATGCTCCTTCGTCTCACCTTGTTTATTCTTTAATATGAATGGAATTAAAATGTTGTAAATGAATTTTCATGGGATTGAATAGAAATGTAAGACTATCATAATCAATTTTAAATATAAGTTATTAAATAAAAATGAGATTAAGATGATGTAAATGGATTTTAATGGAATTGAATAGAAATGTAAGGGTAAAATAAAAAAAAATGGTTGTCATTAAAGTGGTGTGAATGGACTGAAATGGGATTGAATGAATTGACAAGGGCAAAAAGGTCAAATGACAGTTTTTTTATTTAAGAGACTCTTATATAGTAATATAGATTATTGGTCACCAAAAGATCAGACTGCCTGTCATGCTTTCATATATAAGAATTGAAAAATGGTAAATATGTCAATTGAATGTTTTTTAAAATTGATGCTTTTATAGATAGTATAGATAGATATAGATATAAATATAGATAGATAGATAGATAAATAAATTTGATGAGTAATGAATTTTTTATTTAAAGGGTTTTAACAGTAATCAATAATAATAATAAAGTTTGGGTGTGAAATGGTTTTGGGATTGATGATGATTTTGATTTAAGAGGGGGGTGCGAATTGATTGTCAAGGGAGGGTTAAAATGGTCAAATGGCTATGTAGATGGATTAGAATATGATTAAAGTGATTGAGAGGGGTAAAATGGTCAAATGGACAGTTTTTGGTTTAGCAGCCTTTTATATAGTAATATAGATAATATAGATGTATAATATATCATGTCTTATCCTAATAATATTATGATAATCAAATTTAACTATAAGTTAATCAATATATTACATGATAAAATGTATGTATTATAATAAACTATAAATGAAATTAAAATGTTGTAAATGGATTTTCATGGGATTGAGTAGAAATGTAAGAGTATCCTAATAATATTATGATAATCAATTTTAATTATAGATTAATGAATATGTTACATAATGAAATATATGTATTATAAAATACTATAAATGAGATTAAAATGATGTAAATGGATTTTCTTGGAATTGAATAGAAGTGTAGGGGTAAAATGAAAAAATGGTTGTCATTAAAGTGGTGTAAATGGACTGTAATGGGATTGAATGAATTGACAGGGGTAAATAGGTCAAACGGCAGATTTTTGGTTTAAGAGCCTTTTATATAGTAATATAGATAAAGATAATAAATGAGATTGAGTTCTTACATATTGCAGCCCAGGGAAGTGATGAGTCAAATGGGACCAAGGTTGAGTTTGGTTACACAGTCGTAATTAATTTTATGTAAAAATTGAATTTAAAATTAATTTTATAAAAAAAATTATCTTTTCTGCAATTTTTAAAAAACTTATGTTTTGAGAATTTTTTATAAAAAAATATTTGTAGCTTTTAATCTCAATTTTTTTTTGTTTAAAAATGGGGTTAAAAAAATAGTTTATTACAAACTCAAAAGCTGTTCAAATCAATTATCAAACGAGACTTACAAGTCTTACAAAAAAATTTACTTGTATAAATATCCATACAAAATCTTTATTTTGTGAAGTATAGTATTGTAGTTACAGATAAGATAAAGTTTCATATGTAGTCTTCACATGTTTGAATTTTTTTTTTAAAATAACATATTTTATCTTATGTTGTGATAAAAAAAGTGTATTACTTCAGTTCACATTGAATTGACTTATTTTTAACAAATATATAAAAATTTAATGAGACACATAATTCATTTAAAAAAATAAATAAATATCTGAGATTGGAAACGGCGTATGCAAATAATAAAAAAATATCAACGTGAATAATCCCCATCTCCACCGTTCATTTCAAACGAGCACGAGCGAGTGCAAATACCGGAGGTACACCACCACCCTCCCCTCAACTGACAGTTCCGCGAGTCACGACACCTACTGACCGACAACGGTCCACGTCCGCAAAACCCGTCACGTGACGCAGACGAGACAACTCCTAGATCCTTGTCCTTTCCCGCACATCCATTTTACAGAACCACATCCCGCCAAAACACAATACCCTATAAAAACTTATCATTACATCTAAGACCCCGTTTGGTTCCGCGTTGGGCGGATTCCGCTTTTTCAAAAAGCGGATTCCGCCCAAACGCGCAACCAAAACGGGTCGGATTCCGACGGAATCAAAAGCTGGATTCATTTTAATTTCTCTCTCGAAATCCGTGTTTTTAAAATCTCAAAAAGAACGATTTTTGGTCGGAATCGATTTTTTGAATTGAAAAACAACTTTTTCTACCAAACATTAAATTCCTTCCAAGTATTGATTCCTGAATTAAAAAAAAGCATTCAAAAAAGTCAAAGGTCTAAAATCATCTTAAAAAGCAGCTTTATTCCAAAATCTACTTTTCAATCTGTGTTTCCAAACGGAGCCTTAACACAAAAATCCGGTTCACTTCGGAACGGACAAAACTGAAATATCATTATTAAATTATTATCCACAAAAACCTGTCCTTTGAAGAACTTCTAAAACCCTAAAAACAGATACCCTAAAAATAGAGAGAAGATTTTTTCGATTCGGTTCAACTGAAGCCCCCAAAAATCCGCTCTCGTTTTCGATGAATTGGGAACCCCAGAGAGGGATTGGGGGAAAATGGGGTGTCGAAGCTGCTCTTGCTGTTGTTGCTGCTCGGTCTCCGATTTGGCGGCGAAGTTCGCGTTCTTCCCGCCGGACCCTCCGGCGTACCGGATCAAGCCGGGGCATGGATCGGACGGAGGGAAGGTGGTCATCACGGGGATACCGAGGGACCCCTTCACGGACATCCATCTGGTGGAGACGAAGAGGGGGAACAAGATCGTCGCCGTCTATTTGAGGAACCCCTACGCGAGGCTCACCGTGCTCTACTCGCATGGGAACGCCGCGGATCTTGGACAGCTCTACGACCTCTTCGTCCAGCTCAAGCTCAACCTCCGTGTCAACCTGATGGGGTCCGATTTTTTTGAATTTTTTTTTTCACTAAAAATCTTTTTTTTTTTTTTGGTTTGTGTGTTTTGAATTATGTTGTTGTTGCTTTTTTTTTTTTTTTAATATCGTTGGTTTATTTGTTCATTTTTTGGTGGTTGTGTTTGAATTTTCAGATATGATTATTCTGGATATGGAGCTTCGACTGGAAAGGTATGTGATTTTGGGTCTGTATGAACTATTCAAATCATATTTTTTTTAAGGCTTGGTAATGGAAGGTTTAATGGTCTGAAAAGGAGTCTGAGTTTATCGGGGATTAGTATTTCAGTTGTATTGCTTGTTTTAATTCATTCTTTGAAGAAACAAATGCTAGTCTAGCTCAAATTATTTAGAAAACAGATTATCGAGGTAGTCGTATAGCTTTGAAATTTTTTGATGATAAAAATTATGCTACCCCTATTAACTTCTTTAGCTAAGTGTCAGTTGCTGACATGGATGCTGATTCACAATGCACATGGAAACCAGGGCTATTTGATGTAGCTAGGCTCAGAACTAAAGATATTCTGTTTCATTTCTCTCTCATTGTCCCACACTTGCTTGAAGTTAGTGGTCCCATGACTCCAATTTATATATCTGACATTCATCTCTCAACAAAAGGTACTAGATGACCTCACACATCCAATTTTTTGAACAGCGAAATATATAAATTTGACACTCGCCACAAGCGCACTCATCTTAGATATCTGTTGCTCAACTGACCTTGATTGGATGAATTCCTAGATTGGCATGAGCGGTAGATTTTTTTTATAACTTCCAACAATTTGTAAGTATTGGTAACTTGCCTACCGTTAATTAAAAAAAAAACAATTTGTAGGTGTTTGGAAGCTCCTGATGGAGAATTTGTCAATGGTTTGGATAACACCTATGTAAATTCTATGTATAATGGTAATATGGTGATCCTGAATACTCACTTCAGTAGTGATATTCTCTCATATGTTCTGTTTTTTTGGGAAAGCCAGGCTGTAGTCCTCCTAGGGCTGGTAAACGAGCCAAGCCGCTCGGGCTCGGCTCAGGCTCGGCTCGTTTTAATCTCGTTCAGGTTTGTTCATTTAGACAAATGAGCGAGCTTGAACAATTTTTAAAGCTCGGTTAGACTCGGGACCTGGATCGAGCTTCATTTTATGTTCAAATTCTCCGTTTATGTTATTAAAACTTAATTGAAGCTTGACTAAACTCCTTTATAAAATCAGAATTTTAAATCAATACAAAGTTATGCTCGTTTAAGCTCATGAACTTGGCTCATTTAGGCTAAAATTTTGTTTTCAATCCCTAAAAATCTTAAAATGAAGAAGAACGCTAGGCTCGTTGAGGCTCGTGAGCTCGACTCGGCTCGGCTCGACTTGTTTATAAACGAGTCGAGCTTGAACATGTCAAAGCTCGGCTCGTTTACCACCCCTAAGTCCTCCTATTATTATAGTAAAATATGGTGATTCTTCCTCCATTCGCTTGTAAAAAGTCCATTGACTCCTCTAGAGTTTGACCAAGGATATGTCAACCAGGGGAGAAAGATCACTTCGAAATGTTTTTAGACAATTTATCTTATATGGTAATGATAAATCTTTAAAAATGCATTTGTCTGAATTTTATAAGATATTAGCAACATCAATTTGGTTTTTTCTTCTAATTAACATCAATTTGGTTATTTTTCTAATTATGTGAACATACAATCTCATGTTATCTGTGCAGTTTGTTCTTTGTTATAATTGAGCTAATTGTTAGACAGATTTTTGTATTGAATACATTTCCCACAATGTTTTTTCAGCCAAGCGAGTCCAATACCTATGCAGATATAGAGGCAGTATACCAGTGTCTGGAAACTGAGTATGGAGTCAGTCAAGAAGATTTAATCCTGTACGGACAGTCTGTTGGCAGTGGCCCGACTTTGCACCTGGCAGCTCATCTGCCCAGGTTGAGAGGTGTTGTTCTCCACAGTGCCATTTTGTCAGGCCTTCGTGTATTATGTCACGTGAAGGTTACATTCTGCTTTGACATCTACAAAGTAAGTTGTGTGTTTTGGTTGCTCCAGTTGATGAACCTGCCTTCTGTTCTATTTTGTACTGATTTATTTTCTGGTTAATGCAGAACATAAACAAAATCCAGAAAGTGAAATGTCCTGTACTTGTAATACATGTGAGTATAATTTTCTTAAGGAACTTATACTTGTGAGTGATTTCACTGTAGTTTGATGCTCTGCTTACTCAATTTGTTTACTGGTCATGCGCATCATGTTTTCATGGCTCTTAACATTCAAATCAGTACATGTATGTCTGCTACAATAAAGTTATATGATTTAGTTACCCGTGGAAGCCAAGTGAACCAATCAACTACAGTAAAGATTATGTGAGCTTCTAAATTTAAAGATTTTCATCAATTTTCTACAATTGCCATGCTGATGTATTGACCTTTTGAATGCCTTGTGGGTGGTCAACATGTGTTATGATGATGTACATGATGATCTTTGATCATTTTGATTGAGATTCTTTGTTAAGTTGGGTGCTACCTGTTTCTTCAAGCCCATTTTTTGTATTGATAATTTGGAGTTGCTTGGAACGGATCAAGGAGTAAAAGGTAGTCATGTTCATGAAAGGTATTATGTTGTGGTTGCTTTAGAGGATCTTGCAAAAATATGGTGTTTTACTTTCTTTAATCTAAAATATTACCTGTACAATTGATTTGTTTTCTGTTTGCATGGAAATGTCTCTTACTCATTCATGTATTCTAGATTATATTATCATTACATTATACTTCACCCCTCTATTCACTTGTTTATAGCCATCCTTTTGGATCTTTTTTTATGAATGCTGTGTTGGCAAGTAATAACATTCTACGTTGTTTTATTTTCTCAGTAGATCATTCATCTACTGCTGCACATTTTCCATCTTCTTGTGTTTTTCTTTCTTTGTTTTTACACAAAAAAAAGTTGGGCAAAAGCATTAAATGAGGTTTTTTTTTTTTAAATTCTAGTTTAAGTTGTTTCTGAAATCTCTCAACTGGTTGGATAAGGGAGTTGGTCCACTCCCAAATCAAGCTAAAAGTGGTTGAGCCACCAATGTAGGTAAGCCAAAATTTATTGCAAGAAACATTGTACTTAGGGTCCTATGTATTGTGCATTCTCTGGGCATATAATGCATCTTTAGATCCATTTTATTCCTCTATCGATCTTCATGCACGAGGATGAAATATAACTCGCATGTAGAATCTTCTGCTGATGGACCAATGTTTGGTGTGTATACAGAGAATGTCAAGTATTGATAACCCTTTCCTTTATACGCTTATAAAGAAAAGTTCATCTTTTATATTCCATTTTACTTACCCATGTTTAGGTTATGTTAAAATGGTGGCACTGATTATTGTAGTGGCATTTTGGGAATAATCTTTTCTCATTTAGATCATGCCAGAGGGGAGGTGTCGGGATTACATAATCAGCTATGGGTCCCAACACCTGCTAAGTAGGCTTTCTGAAAAATGAGCACCTTAAAGAAAATAATGCCTATGTTTCTCAGATGTGTTGTGATGTGCTATTTTGGGTGTCAGTTGCTCTATCATCTTCATCTGAATTTGCATGTTTTTAATCATTAAATTTTCAATCAATAATTTGGGGGAAAAAAGTGGTGTCCACCAGATACTATTAAAAGGCTGTACACATGAATCTGCTTATATTTTTCACTTAATATATATTACTCACATAAATCCTATTTTGTTGGGATCGATGTGTGGTATTATATCAATTTGAAATGTGTTTCTCTGTGAACAGGGAACAGAGGATGAAGTGGTGAATTTGTTTCATGGGAACGGCCTATGGAAACTAGCAAGGGAACCTTATGAGCCCTTGTGGATAAAAGGTGGTGGGCATTGCAACTTGGAACTCTATCCAGACTACATCCGCCATCTCTGCAAATTCATCCATGAAATGGAAAACATTACCACCCAAGTCCATCTCAAAAAGATCCGGCAGACCCTCCCCCATCTCTTAAAAGCCAATTCAACCAACATTGCAAAATCTAATAACAGGTGCTGCTGTCGGATCGGATTTAGATGGTATACATGCGATAACCATTCGTCATCTTTGTGCATAGCTTCGTTTTTCCGAAGGGAAGGGGGTGGTTCTGGTGTACACTGCTGCTATGGGGGAAACGAACAAGTATAGTTTGCTCTGTATAGCTAATGTTTGGAATTGCTAACATCTTCCTTGGTTCTCATAGTAGGGACAAGAGCTTGTAAGGTACGTCGTGCTGATTCTGATTTAGAATTTTATTTCTCAATGGAATTATATTTATCCTGTATTGGTATTGTCTTTTGGGGATTGGGTTTGGTAGGAGGAGGTGAAAGAATGATTCGAGGTTATTTCATGTACAGATGGAAACCTAATGTGTTGCATGTGTGTGAGTCCATCTTTAGATGCTAGTTGTGGTGAATCAAATATTTTTTTTCTTATCATGTGATTGTGTATCTTTTCATGTCTCAAGTCCATCGTCCTTAAAATTTCCAAAATGGGGAATTATGATAAAGTGAGGGGATGGTGAAAGATAAGTTTTCTGGTTTTCCATTCAAGGCGTTGATACATTGTCAGTCTTGCAACCTAACTTAGCATATGAAATCTCAATGTTTGACTCGATCCAAGACCCTTGGCCCTTATTTGGATTCAGAATAGACAATGGAATAATTTGAAATAAAGCAAAATAAGTAATTTTTGGTGTTTGGATGCAATGTATGCACTAGATTAATCTATGTTAAAATAAACTAGTATAAAGTTGTATATAGATTTTAGCTAACAATTAGAATTAAAGTTATTTTAGGTTATTCTATCCGGATTCACTGTCCAATCAAATTAACTATCGTCATTTTTTCATTTTTTATAAATTATCATTTACACTTTATTCACATTTTATCTAAGCAATAAAATTTTTATTATTACATTTCATAATAAAAATAATTCAAAATATAATTAAATATAAAATTATTTATTTTACTGTTGGTTTAATTGTATAGAATAAGTCTTATTTGATATTTGAAGATGAGCTATGGGAAGAGAGAAGAAAATAAATGTATCAGGTGTGTCACTCACTTTTATCATCTCTGGAGACAGTTAATATCTCCTCTCATCATGAGCCACGACAGAAGTAACATGCAAAGTCACATTTCTTCATCATCACTTGTCTACGTGGCTTTCAATTTTACTTTATTTTTTAAAAAAATTCCTTTTCCGCATGAAAGATGAAGTTAGCCCCTTTGGTGACAGCTAACGATACGAAAAAGTCATATCATGTTTCTACAAGCAAAATGTTACAATCAGCCTGTTTGGTATATTTATTTTAAAAAAAACACTAATATATACTCGTATATACATACTTTATTCTTAATTATATACAAATATTAAGATGATGAAATATTGACAATTTTATGATAAACGGGATTACAAAATGCCTCTAGGTGCATAATGCCTTGTAGGTTCCATGATCCTAAATAGAGATCAATTCCTCGTGGATTTATAGTAAATTGGAATGTTTTGGCTCAACTTTATTTAAGTTTTGTTAAGGGAGCAACTCATTTTTTACCTTCAAATGGAAAAATATGCAGAATTTTTTTATTTTTGTTCTCTTCTATGTAAATAGATATTATCCAATACTAACTCCTTTTTGATACATGAGAAAGATCCAAAATTCATGGCTTATGAATTTTGTATCGAAGAAGAAAAAACAATCACACCGAAAGGTGGCCAGCAGAAAATTCTTTTATTAATATTATTATTTTATTACAGACTTTATAAGGACAAAAATCCTGTTATATTTGTCTAACATTTACAAGGCTGGACGTTCTGTTATGGTGTTATGTTTGTCGACTGCTTGGGATGGCAATTTGGTTTCGTATTCCACGTGTGAATGCATATACTATTCTAGGGGAAATTCATTGGGTTGTATGATGTAGATACCAAGACACCGTGTGGGGTGTGAATAGCATTGACAATTCAACATATATAGCAACATGAGAGATACAACGATATTCCAGGATATATATAACTTTCCGTACATGCAATTTTTGACTTTTAAGTCTGGTTTGAGGACAATGGGATGTGATAATGAAATAATTGGTTCAATTATATATTATCTCATCAGACATAAAAAAATAATAAAAGTATGGACAATTATCCATATTTTAAGAAAAAATGAAAATATTTTATTTTAAGTAAAATGTGGAATAGACTTAACCTCATTTTTTAATTTTATTTTGTAAAACATGGACAATATTTATGATTGTCATTAAAAAAAAACAAAAAAAAAACTTTACAAAATAATAACCTACAATATTAATGTCCATTTGATAGAAATGATGGAGTTGATATTTTAAACTTTTTTTGAAATTATCCCATATTTTACATTACATAATCCAAATGTAAAATTAAGGATAAGAACAAAAAAAAAATAAAGATAACATAATACATTACTAAATGTAAATATAGATAAAAATAATAATATTTTTATTTTCATAAATTAAACTAATTTATTCTAAATATTTATCTTTTTACCAAACTAAACCTTAATGTTTTCTTTTAATTAGTTTGCATAAGACATGAATAGGTTATCCTAACACCTTTGAAATTACTATCACGATTTATATTAATTTATTCAAAATATATGGTGTTTATTCACCTAATGTAACATTGGTCTTAGCTGTTCTCATCCTATCTGACATTTATTCAGGATTTTTTTGTTTTTAATGCAAAACTCGAAGTCCTCAACTCCATTATCGGGACAATAAACAACAAATATAAGATAAACAACCTTTTTTAGGTAGCCAAACGGCCCAAACATGAAAGCTACCTTGCACGACGCCACATAACCGTGTTTTTCAGGCCTCATTAGCATCGCATTTAAAAACAATTTTTTTTCTAAAAAGGCGAATCCAAAAACTTTTTTGATTATAAAATTTTAACATCACGTTCAACTTTTTTTAGTATAAATAAATGTTTGTTAAAAATCTAAAAAATGCAATATTAAAATGAATCCTTGCCTTTCACATTTCAAACACCACATGTCACGTTATAAACACACCATTCAGTGTATATTTTTGCATTTTCGTATCCAAAAGGTTCATTAGTTTCGTAAATGGACCTTTTTCAGTAAGGAATGCGCGACAGAGGGCGGATCTGTTTTTTTTATTTTTAGAAAGGGAAAAATCTAAATAAACCCCTGTAAATTGCCCTAAATCTATATAACCTTCTGATTTTTCATAAAGTTCATATAACCCCCTTAAAACACCTATGTAAATCTCAATAACCTCCTGAATTAAATTTCTGTTGACAGATTAATAATATTATGTAAATATTCTGTTTGATTAACTCTAACTGAAAACACAGTATTCTAAAATCTCTAAACAATTTGTTAAGAATGCTAAAAATGCTATGTAAATAAAGATTTTATCATTTCTAATATATTATAAACTCTATCTGGAGGGATAACATAGTCATTTATAGGAAAATTTTCATTTTTTTTAACATATTGTAAATGATTTTTGATATGCTGTGTTTTCAGTCAGAGTCAACTAAATAGAATATATGCAGAATATTCTTCCTTTGTCAGTGAAAATTTAATTTAGGTGACTATTGGATTTACATATATGTTTTGAGAGATTATATACTTAGAAAACGTCAGGGGGGTTATATGTATTTCGAGTAGTTTATGGGGGTTATATGGATTTGTCCCTTAAAAAAAAGAAAAATGGGACATCTGGGGGACAGGGTCCGACGTACCTCATGTTCGTCCGATTCTTAAAATTCCACGCCCCGCAATCGTCCATCCCATGTGCCTCGTGTGGGCCCCACCTTTTACTGGCAAGCACGACCCGGCCCGATATCCCCTTATGCCTCCCCACGTGACGACACCCCCTCCTTTGGTTTGGTAATTTCAAAAGGGCCTGCTTTTTAACAAAATAACGAGCTTACCACATTTAAACAGCTAATGTTTTAAACACTGTTAATCAAGTTTGAACTATGATATCACCGTGACATCATAAATATACGGGTTAAAAACATCCGAATCATTACAAATATGAGTAAACTCATATGTGTCCTTATCAAAGTTGGGGTACACATATAAGTTCTTAAAAACTCACAAAAACTCATATATATATTTGATTTCAGCAAAAATTAATCATAACTAAACTTATCCTATTTAACTTTAATTTATAACAATAAAATGAATAAATTATCTTTAAATTTTTAACCATTTTTAATCAATACTTCAATGGAAATGAAAGAAACATAAAAAGTCTTACAAGAATAATTTGATCTTTGCATTAACGAATTTGTTTTTATGATTATTTATGAAAACTATAATGTCTATATAATTACATGGTGATAAAATATTATGTCAGATTTGAATGAAAATTTTGTGAGTTTTTAAAGAACTTATGCTTTCACAGGGACTTGGATACAGATATCTTTAACCCTAAATATATTAATTAATATTATTAAATCATCAAATTTTCAAAAGATAAGAGAAAAAAATCTACATAATTATTAGCTTTTTAGTCTTAATAGTTTTTACAAGTTTTTACTAATAAATATCTTATAATTTTATTTATTTAATTTAATAATTTAATAAATAATTAGTTAGAACTTCTATGGATGAGGAACTAGTCGGTCGATCAACCTACGACCATTTTTAACAGACTATCGGATCAACCAATGGATTGATTGGTTTTCACTTAATTTTTTATACCATTGAATTTTAAAGATAAATTAAAATGAAATTCAAAACAAGAAATGTTTAATCAATTTAACCGATTGGGTGAAGCCAGATTAATGTCCCTTTTGAATACGGGTTGGGGAGTTTTTTTTTTTTTTTTTAAAAGGTAGATGTTTGCTATCCGATTTTATTTCTGAACTCAAATTACAAATTCTGAATGGGGGTGAACAAAATTAAACATAAATAATATAGCATAAATGAGCAAAATGCATCAACGGGGCACCGCGGGTTCGAGGAGCTATCCCCTCCTCGGTTACCCCACGAGCCTCAGACGCCCTCCTCAAACCTGGATCTCGCCCGCCTTGGCAATGTACCTTCCCCAGTCACGTATGCACCCTAAAAACATATCCCACATGTTTTCTTGATATACTCGTACATCGTTGAAGATGACGTCGTTCCTTGTTTTCTAGATTGTCCATGCTCCCGCAGAAACAATGGATTGCGAGATCACCGCTTCGGCACTGCAGTCCCCCGCCCTCATCATTTCTTTTCCAGCCTCCCACATGTCCTCCACCGTACGGAATGTGGTGCGTATACCCGTCTCTCTTCCAACCTTGACTCAAAATTCCCGTGTGATTTTATTAGAATTATAAAAAGAGAAATGGAGTTTCCCAAATTGTTTTTAAATATTAAAAAAAAAAGCAGCATAGTTAAAAGGTACTATCACATTTTTATAAAAATACTCAAAAATTATCTTTTTCATAATACATGAAAAACACTTCTTTTTACAAATTTAATTTTAAATATATTAAAAAAAAAAATTAAAACACCCCATCATTGAAGCTCCTCTCCTTATATTACATACACGGGTAATTCCGTCATTTCACGCACATGAGCTACGCGGCTGAACGGTAAACAAACCATACCGTGTTACTGTCTCTGAATCTTTCGTCTTTAATAGATACTGCCGGCCCGACATACCCAAAATACCCTTCCTTTTTTGTCAACCCATCGCAATTTCACGAGGCCAATTTAGTCATTACACATAAATCTGAAGCATTAATTGTTTATTCTCCAGACCAAGTCATAGAGGGGTCCACTCCACATCAAGCGGTGGTCTAATTAGATGAACCACCGCGAGAGTGGACTATAACAATGTCAGGCGTGACTATATCTACGTTCAAAACCAAACATTTTCCGAAAATATAGCGTAAATCTAGGGGCAATGTAGGAAATCCGTATTCGAAGTTTCCGTATTTTTTAAAAAACAAAAACATATTATTATAAAAAAAAGTGTTTAAACACATATAAAAACCATTGCTTCTAGTGTTCAACGATTGGAAGCTTTGAAACCCTAGAAACCGATTTCATTGTGATGTATGAGTGAAAGAGATCGTTTCAAAGGGTGTTTGGATTTGGTGGGGACTTTTGTGTTTTGGATCCTTTTCAATTTGGATTTGACTCCGTCCGGCATTTGAGTGGGTCTTCTGAGTGGAGTCCAGCTTTGATGCGTTCGATCTCGTCTTCTCCTTTTCCGTGAAGGTTCGGCTCGTATACACTCTATTAAAGGTGATTGCGGATCTGTAATCCTTGTTTCTTGTGTGAGATGTTTTTATTTTTTGTTCTTTTTAGGAGTTGATGATGTGATTTGCAGTTCAGGTTCGTTTTTTTTAGCTGAATCGATCCAGATTATTGATTGAATGCTGTCATTTTATTTGGTTTTGTGGATGGGTTTTTTGGGAGCTCTTTATGTTCATCGCATTTTGAATTTGATCCATAAAAGTGGATCTTTTGGAAGGATATATATATTTTAAAAAGTGCTGCTTTTAAATTGAATATAGGGTCTGTAAACATTAAAATCTGTTTTTTGAGATTTTTTAATACATTTAGCTTTTTATGAGTGTATTTTGGTGTCTGTAAGACTTGTGTTGAATCTTTTGGTTGTCTTTTGGTTTTTTTAAATCTTTGTTTTGAGTTTTTAACGAGTTCGTCCGAAATCAAAATCGGATTTTTGAATTGTTTATGCTTGTTTTTGTATTAGTTTGATTGATTTTTAGAAGATCTTCTAGTGCCTGCACAACTTTTGACGTGAAAAGGACTGTTTCAAACTTTATTTTGATTATTTTCAGGATCTGTTTATTAATCGTTGTTCTTCAGTTCAAACATGGCTCTGAATCCATCGAAGTCAAATCGGATCCGTATGAATTCGACGTCATCGGAGATCTCAGTGGATCAAGATCCAGGGAAGCCTCCGATGCACCAAATGGTGACGTTCGCCAGACGGACCTCGTCAGGGCGATACATGAGTTATTCTAGGGATGACCTTGATAGCGAAATTGGCAGCGGCAGCGTGGACTTTGCGAACTACACGGTCCAGATCCCAATGACCCCTGACAACCAGCCAATGGATGCAACCATCTCCGCCAAGGTGGAAGAGCAATATGTCTCCAATTCCCTCTTCACGGGTGGTTATAACAGTGCAACACGCGCCCACTTGATGGACAAGGTCATTGAGTCCGAGTCCAGCCACCCCCAGATGATCGGCACCGCGAAGGGCACGTCTTGCGCGATGAATGGATGCGATGCTAAGGTGATGAGGGATGAACGTGGGGTTGACATTTTGCCTTGTGAATGTGATTTCAAGATATGCAGGGAGTGTTTTATGGATGCGGTGAAGACGGGCGGGGGAATATGCCCTGGGTGCAAGGAGCCATACAAGGCGACTGATCTTGAGGAGGTGACGATGAACCCAGGGCAACCGCTGCCTTTGCCACCAGGGCCCATGTCAAAGTTCTCGAGGATCCCCTCTAGGTTGAGGTCAAGCAAATCTCTGGCTACCAGGAGCTTCACGGGAGGAGATTTCGATTATAACCGCTGGTTGTATGAGACAAAGGGGACGTATGGTTATGGGAACGCGATCTGGCCAAGTGATAGCGGAGTGAACAATGGTGGTGGTGGTGGTGATGGTGGGTCGGGTTGGAGCAATGCTGCCCCAAAAGAGCATAAGCCATGGAAGCCACTGACCCGCAAATTGAAGATCCCTGCTGCAACTCTCAGCCCATATAGGTACTGGCACCATTTTTATCCTCTGTTGAATAGTTGTTAACTTGTTATATGTGCAATAGTCATTGGATGTCTTGGATATTTGGACATTTTTTGAGACTGGATCATGTAGGTTAACAAGTTGATTTTTTTTACAACTTTGAAATCTTACATTGGAGGTTCTTGTTATCAACTTATAGGTCTAGTTTTATATGGATCAGTGTTTGAGGGGAAAGGATCTAGTAAAAAAGATAATGATCATCCACACGGTCATTTGAGGCCTTGTTTACCTTTGTACAGTTGTATGAATTTTCTGCCAAACTCACTACTACGCATAGTTTATTTGCCCTTTTCAGTCTAACCTGACAATTCAACAGTATCACAGACATCTCCCATGTTTAGCACTCAATAGTATTGGAGTCCTGGTTGTTACATCAGAAGACATTCATTTATATATTTGGTCTTTTACATACTGCTCAATAGCTGAGTTTAATTTGTCGTTGTGTGTTGAATACTAGTTAACAATTTTTTGGAGCTTTTCTTAGTTCAATTCAAAGTTCTTCTCTATTAAAGTAGTTATGCCTGCATGAGTTTTTGTTATTCAAAATCATCTGTCATTTAATGACTCTTTTCAGCCATATAGCTTAGTATTTTTTAAGCTTTGATATTTCTTCTTCGAATTAAATTTTTTAATTTATATCATTATATGTAATAATAATAAGCATCATACTCTACTGGTATCCTGAAGAAAAGCAATTTACACATTTTCTTAATCTCGCTCTTATTATATGATGGTGATGAAGGCTATTATCTATCTATGCTCCATTCTCTTTAAATTTTAAACATTTTTTGCAATAAAACATATTCGTCTGTTGTAGGCTCCTTGTGGTAATCCGACTGGTTGCTCTTGGTCTCTTTTTGGCATGGAGATTCACACATCCTAACAACGACGCAATTTGGTTATGGATGGCATCCATCATATGCGAGGCCTGGTTTGCATTCTCTTGGCTGCTAGATCAGCTACCAAAACTCTGCCCTGTTAACCGTTCCACAGATCTTGCTGTATTGAAAGAGAAGTTTGAATCCAGTGGAAAATCAGATCTTCCAGGGATAGATATTTTTGTCTCAACTGCTGACCCAGACAAAGAACCCCCACTTGTTACAGCAAACACCATCCTCTCCATACTCGCTGCAAATTATCCTGTCGAGAAGCTCTCTTGCTACGTCTCAGATGATGGAGGCGCCCTTCTCACTTTCGAAGCCATGGCTGAGGCAGCTAGTTTTGCTAACCTTTGGGTTCCATTCTGTCGGAAGCATATCATTGAGCCTCGAAACCCAGAGAGCTACTTTAACATGAAGAGGGATCCTTACAAGAACAAGGTCCGTCCGGATTTCGTTAAGGATCGGAGGCGGATAAAGCGTGAGTATGATGAGTTCAAGGTCCGTATCAATGGCCTCCCAGACTCGATCCGTCGCAGGTCTGATGCATACAATGCTCGAGAGGAAATCCAAGAGATGAAGAAGCAGAGACAGAATGCAGGAGAAGAACTGACTGAGAGCGTGAAGATTCCTAAGGCGACCTGGATGGCTGATGGAACCCATTGGCCGGGTACTTGGGTAGTCTCCTCGCCTGAGCATTCCAGGGGTGATCACGCTGGCATCATCCAGGTAACATTTTGCTGATACATAAAACTTTATTATTTTGTTTAATATAACTTAAGCAATGTTGTTGTTCTTCATTTTGGTACCCATATGGTTTAAACCAGTCACTGCTGAATTTTTTTATTGGTACCCATATGGTTTAAACCAGTCACTGCTGAATTTTTTTATCATTCCTTTTTTGAATATTTAGTTTTCATTAAAGGCTTTCATGGTACATCAGATCATGCAATCTTATGCGGCCTTGGTAGTCAGTGGAGTCCTGCTTAACTAAAAAGGAACTTTATGATATACACTGGGGACCATCCATTGCTGAATACCATGATGATTGGTTATTGCTTCTTAAAAAGATTTCCTCTTATCATTGTTTCAAGTCATGAGGACAGTGGGATCTGTGTGTGATGAATTTGAAATCCTAATTTTATTAGTTTATTGATTAAGCCATGAAGTTGCTGCTGCTTAGAGTCCACTACAAAAAATTCTTCATTCTTGAATCTTGATGCATTATTCAACCTAACCTTTAGGAATTCAAAGAAAAATGCCATATAGGTCTTTGCAGCAAGGTTTCATCTTCACCTTACTAATTTAATATACCTGGGTGTCATTGCGTGTTTGTGCTTTTACATGACATTAAGCCTTCTCTTCCATTGCAGGTGATGCTAAAGCCTCCAAGCGACGAACCCTTGCAAGGCAAGCCCAGTGAGGGCAGCCTTGACTTCACAGAGGTGGACATCCGCTTGCCCATGCTTGTCTACGTCTCTCGTGAGAAGCGACCCGGATATGATCACAACAAGAAAGCCGGGGCTATGAACGCCCTTGTTCGTGCATCCGCGATCATGTCCAATGGTCCATTCATTCTCAACCTTGACTGCGACCACTACATCTACAACTCCCAGGCAATGCGTGAGGGTATGTGCTTCATGATGGACCGTGGCGGTGACCGTCTCTGCTATGTCCAGTTCCCTCAACGTTTCGAGGGCATCGACCCCTCCGACCGTTACGCCAACAACAACACAGTCTTCTTTGACGTCAACATGCGCGCCCTTGATGGCCTCCAAGGGCCTGTCTATGTCGGCACAGGTTGCCTCTTCCGTCGCATCGCACTATATGGCTTCGACCCTCCGCGGGCCAAGGACACCCACCTGGGCTGCTGCAGCTGCTGCTTCCCACACCGCAAGAGAGCATCCACCGCCGCCTCAGTGACCAATGGCGAGGAGAAACGTGCGTTGAGGGCAACGGAGGATGAGGACGAGGACTTTGTGAACTCGATATCCTCGAAGGCATTTGGTAACTCGACTTTCCTCATCGAGTCCATCCCGATCGCGGAGTTCAATGGCCGTCCGCTCAAGGACCATCCAACGGTGAAGAATGGCCGTGAACCCGGTGCCCTCACCGTCCCGCGATACCTCCTCGATGCATCCACGGTGGCCGAGGCCATTAGTGTCATCTCTTGCTGGTATGAGGACAAGACCGAATGGGGAACCCGGGTCGGCTGGATCTACGGGTCCGTCACCGAAGACGTGGTCACTGGGTACCGGATGCACAACCGTGGTTGGAGGTCGGTGTACTGCGTCACCAAGCCAGACGCCTTCCGTGGGACCGCCCCCATCAACCTCACAGACCGGCTCCATCAGGTGCTCCGGTGGGCCACCGGGTCCGTCGAGATCTTCTTCTCGCGCAACAACGCCCTCTTCGCCAGCTCAAGAATGAAGTTCCTGCAGAGGATCGCCTACCTGAACGTCGGCATCTACCCATTCACGTCAATCTTCCTCATTGTCTACTGCTTCCTCCCAGCGCTCTCTTTGTTGTCCGGGCAGTTCATCGTGCAGACGCTCAACGTGACCTTCCTCGTGTACCTCCTCATCATCACCGTCACATTGTGCATCCTTGCAATCCTTGAGATCAGGTGGTCGGGGATCGAACTCGAGGAGTGGTGGCGGAACGAGCAGTTCTGGGTCATCGGTGGGACGAGCGCCCACATCGTCGCGGTCGTTC
>JAUJYO010001462.1:0-34778 GCA_030737845.1 Acorus calamus | reverse complement strand
ATCGATCATGTGAAGTGGGATCACAGGAAAAGCCATCTCGGGTGATGATGTATCTATTAGTATTGAGATGATTTTCACTGTCCAATAAGGCTGGTTTCTTGGGGGATTAAGGGCTGTCATTTTTTCACTTTGTTCTTATGCTTTTATTTTTGGAGATATGCCATGCTGCCTCCTGTTAATTTGTAGTTGTCATTGTTTGAACATATTTAGATGGCGCTCTGGCTCTACTCACTTGAAAAATGAAAGGTTTTATGTCATTATTGTGTGACATTTTGATAATAAATAGAATCATGTAAGCACATGTATTTACACTGATATATCTAGGAGGGGGTGACGGGCAACCTTGGGGCCTGGAGTATGCACTTTCTATTTTTCTTTGCTGGAAAACCTCTTGTTTTCCTTGTTTAACTTTCTATATGTTCTTCGATTTGGAATAAAATTGGTGGACATTCTACCCTTACAAATAAAAGGATGGAAACCAAACAAGGTAAGCCAGAACCAAGTTCCATGGTCAGTCAAATTTTATTGTAAGTTCTCGAAAAAATGTGTCCGGATATATGTTGATCAAAATTATTAAAATCATGTGGAAAGTGTGGTTTGTAGGGATCAAATGGTTCCTTTGAGGCTAGTTTTTGAATTATAATTGTGCAATGCCCCCTAGTAGTAGGATGTATAAGCATCTAAGTAATCAACATCCCTTTAGTGGTCCCGTCTTGAATTTTTCTACTTTTTTCCATGGAATTTCACTTTTTTGTTTAAATCCAACATAAATTGATCAATGTGCATTTTGAGATATGTTTACCTGCCACAAGAAATTAGACTTTTATATAGCATGTATGAATTTGAAATCTGTTCATCCATTCATGTGTTATGATTAGTTATTAAAACACTACAATCTTAAGATGATTGTCGACAGTGGCGTGATATCGGGGGTATTGATGTAACCATTTGTGGTATATTTCCTCAGTTGAAGCATGAGGAGGTACAGTCCACCTTACTACAGTCCTCCAAGGCGAGGATATGGAGGGAGAGGAAGGAGCCCCCCAAGGAGGGGATACAGTGGATATGGGGGGCGCAAGGAGCCGAACAACGGGAGTCTTTTGGTTCGGAATATCCCTCTAAATTGCAGGTATTCCTCTACTTGAGAAGTGGTAAACAATTTCACTTTATTAATTTGGGCCAAACCACATCTTCTTTATAAGACTGTACGGCATATGCATTTTGTTAATTACTCCTGAAGGAGAATAAGTTTTGTACTTATCACTTTATCAGTAAATATTTGGCTTGTGTGCCATCTGAATTTTTTTCCTTCCCTTTGTAATCAGTGCCCTGTTGGATCTCTATTGAAATTTCCATTTCTTTAACTATTTTCAGACCAGAAGAACTTCGAGTTCCTTTTGAAAGATTTGGGCCAGTAAGAGATGTGTACTTGCCAAAGGATTACTATACAGGGTATGATATATATGCTTTGATGCACCTGTTCAGTAACAGATAGATGTTTTTCCATGTGAACTGAGTTACACTTTAAGCAGTGTTTATTTCATCCTTCTCATAATAAAATGACATGAAAATATTTGGTGTGTATTTTATGGGACATCTAGAAAGAGATAATATTTCAGCGACCATCTGGTCCCATTTCACATTTTCTCTTGAATTTTTTTTATTATCGTTGCTACATCTTTTATCTGATTTTCTTGTTTTGGGCGTTGGATCATTGATCTTGATGATCAGTGATGAAATGTTTTGAAATGGTTTTGTTCTTGTATGTCCATTTATTTTGTTTCTATAGTAAGTTTTCTTGAACTGGTTCTCAGGGGTTGTATTTGAAGTCCAAAACAAGCCCTGCAAATGCCGAAGGCCTCTTTTTGGCAATTGCCTAACATGTTTGGTTTGGTCGAGGGTGTAGTTCTATTCAAATGAAGAAGTAACTTCTTTTTGAAGACAAATTATATAAATCACACCTCAATTGAAGTTATGATCAAGAGAAGATAGAAAGCTGATCAATTGAAGGGATTGAAGAATAAGTTTGGAGCAATGTAGTTTCTAGTGCTTCATATAGGGAATGTGAAGAATTTGAAGCTTCATGCCTTGTGTGAGGTTCTCATTCAATTCTGGTTGTAGATGAAAGGTCAGACACTCATGCCTTGTGTGAGGTTCTCATTCAATTCTGGTTGTTGCTATAGCTGTTTTAACATTTTTGGTATTTTATGGGAGGTGTAAAATACGTCCATAGTGTGGATTTGAGGATGCTGATTAATTGATTGACAAAGGCTACTAATGTTTGACTGTGATTGGTGAACCTTCCTCACATGTCTTAAATCTAACAACCAGGGACTAAAGCTTCCAGTTTTACAAATCGGAGTTTTATATTTTCTATTGTGCAGGCAACCACGAGGGTTTGCATTTGTGCAGTTTGTTGATCCCTACGATGCTTCTGACGCCCAGTATCACATGAATGGGCAAGTTTTTGGTGGGAGAGAGATAACTGTGGTTCTTGCAGCAGAGACCAGGAAAAGGCCTGAGGAAATGCGTCATAGGGCCAGGGTCAGGTATGTTGAACTGATTTCTTGAATTCACATATTCTAGGTCATTTATAGGCCTAAAATTTAGTTTTACATTCTGTACAGAGGGCCTTCTGCTAACGATGGACGACGCTATCATGGTAACACATTATCAAAGCATTTTATTGTTTCTATCTGCCGCATTGCATATGTGAAATTTAAGGATAATTATGAATTTGCACTAAGGAACATGTATACAAATTTTATGTTATAAATGAAAGTCTTTCAGTTTGGACCAAAATCTGAGTGATATCATTTAGGGAAAAATTTCATATTACTCCTATAAACTATCTGATATCCACATAACCCCTTGTGTTTTGTGAAATCCATATAACCCCCTGAAAACCTCTAATAAATTCAAATTAGACCTATTGGTTAATTTTATTTAACCCTGCTTATAAAATTACTTTTCTTACCCCCATGTAAAAACTTAAATCTAACTCCCTTAAAAATTTCACCAAAAATATTTTAAAAATTTCACCAAAATATTTTCTTCAAAATTGGGTGTGGTTTGTATGGATGGGTGGTGGGGGGGGGGGGGAGGAGGGAGGGGAGGGGGTGGTGGGTGTCGGTTCAGGTGGTGGAGGGGTTGTGGCAGTGGTGGTGATGGTGGGAGTAGGTGGAGGGGTGGTGGTAGTGGAAAGGAGTGAGGTTAGGGTGAATGAATGGTGATGGTAGTGGGGGGAGGGCGGGGGTGGAGGGATAGGTGAATGGCGGTTCAAGTGGAGGGTGGTGGTGGTGAGAGGAGGGGTGGTGGTAGAGGTGCAACAGTGACTGGTGAGATTAGTAGAGAAAGGGGAAGATGGGTGGGTTTGGGGAAGAAGGGTATAATAATAATTCAGAGGGGTGTATATGCTTTTTGTGTATAATATTGGGGTTTTATTGCATAGAAATTATGTGATCTGAGTTAAAAGTAACAGAATATTATGCGAATATTCCAGATCTGTTACCAATATCTACTTGGATTTACATATAGATTCTCAGGGGGTTATATGGATATCAGATGATTTATAGGGGGTTAAGTAAATTCAACATTGTGAAAGTAAAGAAGATAACATCAATGCATCCCCCAAAGAGAGTCATTTTATTGAAGGTTGTTATTTTTCATTTTTTTTGTTTCTTATTAATTTTATAATCGTACATGTATGTCTTCAGGACGCTCACGCTCACGTTCACTTTCCCGTTCACGCTCTCCTCGGTATGGGTCAGCTTCAAGGGCCCGACATCGGTCAAGGTACTGTAATATGATTACTATGCTTTTATATTGAGAACTTGTAATAACTTGGGTCCTTTTGACATTGTTACTGAGAGGTCTGCCATGTGATTTGATTTTGCCAGATCCTACTCACCTGCACCTAGACGGAGGGCTGATTATTCTCCTTCTCCACGGAGGAGGGACTCAGGCAGCCCAAGATCTCCGCGTGATCATAGGAAAAGACAAAGCGAAGAGGACCCTCGGAGATCAAATTCTCCGGACCATGGTGATGCTAATAGAAAAGCTGGAAATGGCTATGCTGAGTAAGTTTTGTTTTCTTTCCCAGAAAAAAAATGTATGGGAACATGTAGTGAAATAAAAAATTTGATCTGTTTTTCTTAAAAGTATCATATACTAGCCATCTGTGTTTGTTTGTTCATGTTATGGAAAAAACAGGTACACCGTACACTCCTTTATTTATTTGTGACTTGTATGTACACACAGGAAAGCAACATATGATGTTGAAGAAACACATGAGCGGTGGAGGTCACCTGGACGGGCATCAAGGTCGCCTTCTGGATCTCGTTCAAGGTCTGCCGACATATCTCCCAGGCGCAGCAGATGATTGAAGGGCAAGGTATCCCTCATCACCTCATTCACTGTACCTCATCGTATTGGATTATATTTTTGCTAGCCTCATTCTCTATATCTCGATTGCATTTGCTAATTTGTTTCTAATTGCTGCTCGTGCAGGTACCAGTGGTTCTCTTCTTTTTTTCGGTGGGAAGTGTGAATCATTTTCCTCCATGTCTGGCAGCTTTTCAATGTGGTTTGGTAGCAGGGATGTATTGTGATACTTTTGGGGGGATGTTTGTGTGTTTTGGATTATAGCTTTGGAAGCTTTCGACTCTGGGTAAACTGTGTTGTTGGCATTTATGGTTCACCTTGGCTATTATTTTAAACTGACCAGATGTTTCTGTTATTTCTTGACAGAATGACTGGTGAATCAATCATAATATGTACTCAGCTCTGTTTTTAAATCCCAAATACTTTTGCATCCTTTTTTTATTTCTTTTAGAAAATAGTATATATTCCTTTTTAAAATAATATACATTATCTAATCTGATATTTTTTGTTAAAAATGAAGTATATGCAACTACAATGTGAATATTAAAGTAATCAATTTTGAAAAGTTATTTTCAACCAACCTTTTCATATAAGCTGTATTGTCTGATAACCCAAATCTGAAAGCAAAAGTCAGTTAAAAAAATGTTCATTTGGAACTGATTATTTGAAAACATTTTGCAAAAACAAAATCTGTTTTAACAATCAGTTTCTAACATGGCCTAATCAATTTATACCTACAATTTATCCTTCACCAATGCTTTTGTGACGGAAATAATTTCCTATGTATAGTGAAGATAGTCCCTCTAGTCCTGAGCAATTCCTATCATTATTTAAAAAAATACAAAAATATATTCACTTAGTGACCTACATCATGAAGCACAATAAGTCTTTGCTACTTTGTTCCACTGTTCCAACTCCAAGTGTAGTGTGGCTTGAATCCTAGACCGGAGAAAACTGTGGTTCACTCGCAGGAAGCTCAAGTAGGGGACTCTTCTGGAATTCATTCCTCAGCTGCCCACAAGCCGCACTCGCATCAAGTCCGCGTGTTTGCCGGACGCTAACTGTTATCCTCCGAGACTCCAACGCAGCCGAAAATGCCAAAACCTAGAAAAATATTCATAGTCTCATTAAAGGATGAGTTCGAAAAAAAAAACTTCTCTTAAAACAGCTTTTGATAGTATCTTTCCAAGAAGTGTATCTTTGTTGGATCCCTGAAGCATTTTATAACTACGTTTTTTTTGGGACGTTTGGAAATGAGATTTGAATGTGTGTGATTCTTGCAAAAGAAGAATCTTTAAAAGCTATTCAAACCCATTTCCAAATGCTTCTTTAATTTGTGTGATCAATGTGATAGTGTGAGACATAGTAGCGTTACCGCTTTCTTGTATGGGCGTCTGTACTCAGAGCCATCAATTGGGTTGAATGGTATAAGATTCACATGGTATCCACCGCCCCACTCGTGGAGCATCTGCGCGAGCTCTGATGCATGATCAGTGCCATCATTGATTCCCGCTGCACCAGCAAATGTGTGGATAATTAGTAAACTTATGATGACTGCATGGACTCATACAGTGCATATAGTGTCAATACCTAAAAGAGTGTATTCGAAGGATACTCGACGTCCAGTTTCGCGGAAGTAATCCCTGCAATCCTCCATAAGTGCATCCAATGGATAAGATTTTGCGCTTGGAACAATTGTTTCGCGGAGTTTCTGATTTGGTGCGTGCAAGCTGAAATTTTGACAGAGGGAAAAGTGATGAGAGAACAAGTGTGACAGTATTTGTGGAGTAAATAATGTCTGTCACATCATAGCATCTGATCAAGATCTCTGCTCTTGCATGAAATGAGTGGAGCACATTATTTGATGGGAATTATTCATGAATTCATGTAGAATATGAAGAGTTACACATGACAAAGAAACATCACGATGTGGAACACAGTCTCTGTCATTTCGGGTTGGCCTTTAATGTTAATCCAAATTGTTAAAACCAGTTTTAACCCTTCCACCATTGGCATAGATTTGGTAATTTACTATAAAATCGAGGTAGGAATTTACCTGACAGCCAATGTGGACTGGAGTTTGTGTGATGCTAACTTCTTGATAGTGTTGGGAACTCCCACGGTTGATATTGTTATCATCCTCTGTCCAATTTGGATATCCTTGAAACAAGCAACAATTGGTTACTGACTATAAAATGAATGGATCACATTGAATGGATCACATTTACAAGACTGAATTAAATATAAGCTTCAATAGTGAACCAATGAAAATGGGTAAGAGTTATATTCCACATGCATACTAAGCTAACAGAGAAATTCTCTATGAATCGTTCATATTTTACAGAACCAAAGTGTCCAAACTACATCACAGCCCCATAATTATAATCGTTTGAACAGAATCTAAGGTAAAATTTGCATGTCTTTGCTGCTTATCCTCTCAGAAATAATCTTTGTGATCAATTCTTGTTACAATTTTATATGCTCACCTCAAAAGTCAAAGGCTCCATCAATCAGCACTAAAGCATTAACAAAAACAGGTTACATCACAAAGGCGTGACGTCAGCATTAAGATATGCAATTTTTTTTGTAACCAGTAATGCAGCATAAAACCTGTAATTTAGACATTGACAAAGGCTTCTCGAATTTTTCCACCATTCTTCCAAGGGAAACAAACTGATGATCCCTGATGATCAAATCATTGTTGTCCATAACCAAGTTCAGGCCAAGCAAAACCACCTCACACAAACGTAGTCGTAACTCTTTAGTTGGAAGTCATTTTCCATTTTCAAGTTTCTACTTCTTAAAGAGATCACTACGTTATATCAGATTATACAATGTAAAATTTTTACTTTTTTGAAATTGCTTTCAGTGAATAAGTGGCAGTTATATTTTTAAGATGTCTACTTTATTTGATCAATGAAAATATAATAAGCAGTGAAGGATCAACAATCCACACTAATTGACAGGGAAAAAGGGAAGAACCTTATTCAGGCATCTGTGAGCTTCCAATACTGCACTGAGGTTCAACATAGGCTCTCCCATGCCCATGAACACCACATTTGTCACTCTATGCTTAAAGAGTTCTTCTAGAGCCAATACCTGTAAGTGGTCCACTAACATAAGTCTTTCGGCGAAACAGAGCAATGACTCATATGGAAATATACAACCATAAAAAAAAGGAATCTGCAAGAACTTATTTTAAAAACCTGTTCAACAATTTCATGACTCCGAAGGTTTCTTGAGTACCCTCCCTTTCCCGTGGCACAAAATGAGCAACGCAATGGGCAGCCAACCTACATAGTTCAAAAGCTGAATATGAACAAAAGAGAGAGCCTGAAAGACTATAAATATAGCTCTCACTGCAGTATACAATTTGAATACTAAACCCATAAATGGGCATGAATATAAACAAAATATGGCATATATTTGACACCAATTCTCTTTCAATGAGAAAACTTTACCTGTGAAGACACACAGGCCGTAAGCCTCAGAGATCCTTGGTCATCTTCAACAGGTATTCCAACAGTTTCAACCAATCTATTGTCTTCCAGCTTTATCAATATCTGCAAATTCAACACAGCACACTATAATACCCCCTGACAAAATATATTTAATCTTTTTCTTTTTTTTTTGTGTGTGTGGGTGGGGGGGGGGGGGGGGTTGAGAGTTATGAATAATTTTTTTATGCTTCCTTTCTATAAAAATACAGTGAAATGGAGCAATATGAGATTTACATCTAGGTTTGTTCTGTATAAATAAAGTTCACGATCTGTGACAAACAATAACGGTTCAATTATCTACCAAGTGACATGGAACAAACAATGAAATTGTTATTTTAATCACCCTTTGTTTCCAGTCTTGTTTAACACATATAGTCAACTGCTCCCCTACACACAAAACTAGACATGATCTCTTAGGAATCACCTAACAGTTTCTAGTCTGATCAAGCAAATCAAATTTCTTTATGGCACAACATTAGTGGGTTCACTTGAGAAATCTAAAATGAGGCAAGGTTTTTTTAAATGCAATTCTAATCCAATTAACGGGTTATATAAATTATACAAACAGAAGTAGACAAGAAGAAGAAAAACTAAACAGGACCATGACATGGTCCAAGAGTTTGGCCTAGAATGAATTCAATATATTGGCATGGAAAAAGAAAAATCATGTTCAACAATGCATTAAAATAGTTTCTAGAATCCATCACACAATGGTTATGAAGGTCAGATTCATCAGATAGGAGCCATTGAACTGTTATACCAATTACTCCAAGTGATTCACACTGTAATTACAAACTTCAAACAGAAAGAAACAGAGAATAAAAAACTATCGCCAACTCACCCAACTGAAACTGCAGTCTTTCATGTCATAATAGAAACCAGGCAATGCCAGGCAAAAATCAATCCAACAGCACATTCAATTGATTCTATACATCAATTGCATCCAACGAATGCAAAATGCGGCATAGGCATAACCAAGCGAATCAATGGGTCCACAGATATTAAAAATGAATCAGTCAGACAGGAAAAAAAATTGGCCCAGTATATCTTACAAAACAGATCATGATAGCCTTGAAAGGTCTGCCCAAATCATAGTCCGAAGAGTACTCCGAACTTTTCCGGATGTTCAGACAATTTAGGCGATTTGACACTTCTCATACCTATTGGCCTAACAAGCTTCTGTTCATTGAATTGTGTGTTTATTATCTTCAAAATTCAGTTATTCCTTTAATTTGATGGTTCAAACATTTTCCATGACTTGAAAAACTAAACTCTAATTATCGTCTTTGTCTTTTTTTGTGTGTGTTTTTCATATTAATGATCAAAATACATATAGAAAACAGTTTAACTATGTACTTTGATTGTACTTATCCCGTATCACTTAGGAATGTGCACTTACTATACTGAAGGAAATTCTTGCTAAATATTTGTTATGCATTAACTTTGTGACCATGGCACAAAGGACCAATGGAGCTACATTTCCACCCACATAATGACATAAACAAAACAACAAACATAACAACAACACAAGTTATAATCCAAAACAAACCTTAATAGTCCCATCAGCGGCAGTTACCGCATGGTGAACGGGTGATCTCCCGACCTTCCAACCCATCTCCCGGAGACTGTCTCGGAATGCCTGTGGCACTATTCAACAAAATTGTGATCACAAACACATCCAAGCAACCAAATGTACATCACACAACACCAAAACAAACAGAACCCATTTCTAATTATCACAAAAAGATCACAACCCACAATTGCAAAAACATTGTTTTAAGTGTGAATCATTGAAAAAAATTAAAAATTCGAACAAAAGAGAGAGCTTTACATTGACTGAGGGACTCGATGTCCTTGACCTTGGCCTTGTATAAGAGGTGATGGAGTTGCTTCCCTCGGTATTTTTGCTGTCCCGCCCAAATAAAACAAAAAAATATATTATATAAAAATATGATTTTTTGAGGGGTTTTTTTTAAATTTGATTTACCTGACCGAAGTCGAGTGCGAGCTTCTGGAGGTCGGGCTCGGACATGCCGAGGAGCACGTGCGGACCGGCGTCGGCCGCACGTGCGGATGCGACGGAGGAGGAGGCTAGGATGGCACGGGAGCGGATCGCACGTGCGATAGGGGCGGCGCACACGTGCTGCAGCGCCGTCGACGCCATGGTTTTCGTCGGAAGGGGTTGTCGAACGCGATGGATAGGGGAGAAGCAGATATATCTTTTCGGCGTGAGAGAAATGACGGTTGTGCCCCTAGATGGCTGAAGTGGGCACAACACAAGTGCACAACCAAGAATGCGCTTAGAAACACAGTTTAAAAAACAAATTTTTTCTTTATACATAATTTTTTATGATGTAATTATGAGAACTGCTTTTTAATTAATTAAGGAATCATTTGTTGTTGATAATAAAAATTATTTTTATTGGAATAAACACAATTTTTGAAACATTTTTTTTGTTGTAATCATGATGACATATTTTCAATTAAGTGAACTTGTTTGATAATCTGTTTTAAATTTTTTTAACTTTTAAAGAAGCTAAAAATAATCTAAAATGGATTGAAAAACGAAACTAAAGTTAAAAGAGATGTTTTGGAATTCATTAAGTATAGGAAGAAGTCACATTAAATGGAGATCTTTTTTTTGAGACGCTACTACAAGAAGTATTAAACATTTGATAATGAAATATCGATTATTTTTTTAACCCTGCGGATCGCATGACAGTAGAATACTCTAAATTTGAGGATTAGAGTTTCATCAAACATTCTTAGTGGAAAAAAATATTAATGAAAGTTTTCATTAAATTGAATTTGATCCATGAATCTAAGAAATTATGTGAATTCAATCTCTCTCTCAATATCTCTGCTAGTTTGAAAATCCAAAGTCTATTTTGTTATTGACTTTATACACTAGATAATGCAATATATACTATGATAAATGTATATGACATTTTTATGGTAATAGGGTTTAATATGAATCAAACCTTAACAAACAAGGGCAAAGATATTCTCCCCTCAACATTTATTTTACTCACAAATCAATATCACAAAAAAATCATTTTTTAAAGTTCATTAATCCAAAAAATCAATTTTTTAAAGTTTATTAATCCTATTACCTAATTTGACATGACGCAGATAAAATTTTCTTCACTGGGACGACAGAAAGTTCATCGACCTGTATAAGTGTCCACAAGAGCATGTTGGAATGACAAGATCATGTCTAAGGAGTAATATAGAATTCACAAGAGCCTGTCGAATAGTTCAGAACATCAGCTACCTTATGAAAATCAATAATCTCTATAGTCATTTAAGTTCTTACAAAGAACAAAAACATTATTTTAGTCATTTAAGTCATTTTGAAAATCATTCACTTGTATACTCATTTAAGTACAATGAATAAAAATGACAAACAAATAGTTACTTAAACAAAATAAACAATAAACATTCCATATACACAAGAAACATTTCATGCACCTTTTGAAATGTTAAACAACTCCATAGACATGAACGGCATGTTGCCATGTTCAGAAGAAAAAAATGCTTCTTGTTCTTTGTATTTAAATGACTATACATGTGAATGATTTCAAGAAATATTTAAATGACTTCAATGATATTTTTATTTTTTTGTAAAGATTTAAATGACTGTATAAATAATGGATAATTATTATCCTATCTATCGACATTTACTCATTCAAGTAGATATACCTTATGTCGTTTCAGTGAAAAAGACTTTGACTTACTCCTCTTGAACCGGTAGTGGGATTGATGGATGGTCATCTTTTTTTTTCTTTTTTTTTGTAACGTTGGGTTAAAAATAAGTAGAGAGATGGAAATAGTTTTGCCCCCACAAACAATGTTGAAAATTATTGGGACGGTACGTTAAATATTCTTCAGTGGCTTGATCGTATAACATTTCACTAACCATTATTTCCTAACAAATCGCCTTTTATAAAAACTAGCGACTTTTTGAAGTAAAAAGTAGATATGTTATTTGTCATTATTTTCTTTTTATCGTTTTGGTTAGTGTACTGAGTTTGATATAATAATAATAATAAAAAAGACTAAGTGTAATATTATGTTTGATAGGCGAATGTAGCTTACCAAATATGGGACCATGAACAAACAGGCGAATGTAGCTTATCAAATATGCCGCGCAAGATTAGATATTATCAAAAGAGCGCTGATACACTTAGTCAATTTTGTAGCCCTGTCTACAATCTTATATACTATGATAACACAATATATACTACACTATTATAATGTATAGTGTTCTATCATAGTATATGATATAAATTTTTTAAAACAAAAAAATATATTATTATATCTCAGTATATACTTCATTTCATATAATACTTATATTTCAAATGAAGACTGTATGATTTAAAAAATAAATAAATACAATGTGGATTACTATTAATGCTGCACTTGGGGCTGAACTATCATTTTCCTTACCAAAAACAAATATCAATATAGTTTAATCATGTAATATACACCTTTTTGACTCACATGGCCACATCCATGACATAGTCCCATCTTTGAATTCATTGACTCCTAAAAACATAGCATAGCATGACGCACTCAAAACTAAAATATAAATAAACACCTCTTAAGCAGAAGTGCAGAACAAGCATAAACGTGGGCCTCCAACCTTGGTGAAGCCCAGGCGGTCAGCATTAACGGTAGGCCCATAGAACAACGTGGCCATGCACCATGCGCAATATTTTTTTATCATTTTATAGGTGAAAACAAACACACAATTTGAAAAATGTAATTTAAAAAGGCAATATAAAATTTTATATCATTTTATCAGAAAAATATAAAAGATAATCATTTATTACGTGTACCTAGAGATATCTTCAATAAAGATAGATAAAAAAAATATCTTCAAGTGATTGGTCAGAAATATTCTTGATGGATAATCCTATATATTTTTAATTTGGTTCTACTCCCTATAAAATGACATAATAGGATTTGTGAAACTTAAGATCAAGTTATTCGTATTTTTTATTATTTTGTGTCACTATTGTTTAATGTATGATCAAGTTTGGATTTTTAATATTTTTAGTAGATTTACATATGTGGGTTATTAAAACATTCTATTTGGCTAATTATGATTTATAAACAAAAGTTTCACCCCAATTCGTTGAGGGGGAGGATCAACAATCCCAAGAGACTCATGAATTGGGTGAAGGTGAGAGTTTGATGTTTAGTCTCACATCGTCTAATGGAAGGAGATGGTCTGTGCTTATATGTGATTTCGTGATTTTGTCTAAATTCAAACTATAGCCTTCTTCGTCAATGCGTCCATTCAACGAGCCTTTTGATGTAATCAAATTAAATTTTTTTCTGAAACATCTCCTTTGTTTTCAACTATAACATGTTTGTTTTAATGTTATATCATTATTAATGTATTATGTGCAATCAAATTAAAATTTTTCCAAAACATCGGGTGTAGATTCCAGGCCTCCTCTTGGGGTGCTTCTTGATGTAATAAGTGGGTTTAAGGATATTCCAGTTGTTCATTTTCTTTTATTTTTTTCCACTAAGCTCAAGAGGAACTAACGTAATTGATTTTTGTTTTACAGAACAATAATGCCAAGCTATCTGATTTCGGGTTTGCGAGAGACGGTCGAAGAGGCGATGAACGTATCGTATATCTCCATGGCGCATACTCACTGGGTTATACAGATCTACAATATATGATGACATATATTCTTTAAAAAAAATTAGACATAATTTTGGTCTAACAAGAAGGAAATTTTATCTGATGAATGATTTTTAATTCAAACGTTATTATTAGGTATCGTTTTGGTTTCCCAGTTTATGAAGATGTGAAACTAATATGTGCTCTTAATTCTTGACGGATGTGTGAATTCCAAGACTGAAATATATAGCTTCGGAGCTATCCTCTTCGAGATATTATTCCGTCGTCCGGTGAGGGACAAGAATTGTCCTGAATAAGAACGTGATATGATCTTCTGGGCAACAACTCTTTTGAGAGAGAGACGCAAGATCTCCCTCTTATTGGACTCCAATATTACGTGGGAGGAGACTTCCCTTGATGAGGCTCAGAAAATTGCACAATTGGCTAGCCAATGTGTAAGCAACTTTGAACCTAAACCGTCGATGACCGAAGTGGTGGAAGCACTCGAGTCACCCCAGGCTTAAGGACTGCAACGGACACATGAGAGTTTTGGTTTCACTTAATTGAGATTCATCTCTCCATTGGTCTTAGAAATATATTTTGATTCAAGTGAAGGAGATTTCTGATGGGGACTTATTTGTGTTTTGGTACTTCTACGTGTTTTCTACATCCATGTTTTGCATTTTGGTTCACTTTTGTGCTTGAAAAAGATTGGATTTTTTTTTGTGGGCAAACACATACCCTTTGTATAGTTCATAGTGTTTGATGAGATTTGGTTTGGTCTTGTTGGTTGTATTTTCACTGTTTTTCACCATGTCTGCTAGTCAAGAATAATTAATGTTTGATTTGCCTAAAACGGATTGAGTTCTTTTGTGGGTTACGCTATATTTTTGTAGTCTCATGGAGTTGTTATACGCAGTGTTGTTTAATAGTTCCAAATAGTGGACTGTAGAACAGGACTGCATGTAAGTCTGAATGTAACATTTTTCTTAATGTATTTGTGCCCAACAATCTCTTGCATTGTGATTTTAAAAATTCTTTTTGTCGTGAATTTATATTTATTTCTAAGATTACTTAATGAGAAAGAACACTCAATTAATTAATTCGCATGTATAAAACACAACCAAGTTGATGCAGCTCCTTTAATGGATGGGATCACGCGAAGTGAGGAAGTGATATATATACCTCATTTAAGAAGGTACATATTTCATTGGATGGTTAGTGAGATATATAAAACTGCATTTAGTACTCTAAAAAGAACTGCGTGGACGGTCAACACGACCGGCTACAAAGAGATTCCATAAATCGCCTCCATGTTGAGTTTCCCGTCCACGGCCGAATCAAACCCATAGACCAACATCGCCATCATAAGTTGCACCATGCGCAGGCTCAGGCCCATTCGGCACAGATCCTTCAACTCGCGCCGAACAAGATTAGCTCAAAACACGTTGCCCTTACGTCCACATGGCCCACATGCCCACCCGACATAAACCGGGTCAGGTCAAACTTTTTTTTTTTTTTTTGATATCGGAGGGACTCCCCGTGGCTGATCTTATGGTTGAGCTGGGAAAGCTACCTCCATCTGTTTGCCCCGGTCTCACGGAAAATTCTTTCGAATAATCGCCAACAAACAGGTGGGTAAGTCAGCGCCAAGACTCGAACTCAAAACCTATCGATAACACCCCTAAACTCTGAAACATTGTGCTATGGACACTGGGGACTTATCAGTTCAAACTTGAGTGGGTTGGGAGAGAACGTTTGGACTTTGGATCGTGGGTTATGGCCCACACGTGGACGAGGAGGATGGTCCCCTTCGGGATGAAATAGTCATCCACGTGGCAATCATCGGAGGTGGAAAATTTCGGATACGATTCGGGATTGACCCACGATGGAGTCAAAACTCTTGTTGGGCCTTCTTGAGGATGTTTGGATGTAGGATTAGCTCTGCTAGGGCCCATTCTGCCGTGTTAGATGTTGTGTCAGTCTATGCTTATAATATGTTCTACATTAAAATGTATAAATAAATAAAATGATGATTAATTTTGGAGTTATGTTACATTCAATTTTTTTTATTATCCAAAATATATAAGTATATATACTTCATCTTTTTATTAAATATATGTCTCATTAGATAAGGGAATGATTTTTAACAAAATAAAATATATACGTCTATATTTTGCACAGTAAAATAGATTTTTTTGACATGTTCTTTGACATGTAGAAGAATATATCACATAAATTTTTTTTTGTAACATTCAGTTGTTGAGATTTTTAATACTTGGAAAATCAATAAAATTGTAAATAACAACCGCTCACTATATATAATAGGGCGCGGATATCCGCACCCGGGTTTCTAGAAACCCACACTATTTTTTTTTTAAAAAAAATTTGTAATGTAGCTGTAAACGGAAACTCACCTTGAGGTCGGCAATCCCTCTGGCGACGGTGGTGAATCATGGTTGCCAGAGGTTCTGGCGAGTGTATCAACCCAGGTCGGCAGACTCTCTAGCGACGGTGGTGAAGCGTGGTCGCCCGAATGCCCGGCGAGCCAAAATAAAAGAGAATAAATTCACATTTTTACAAGTTTCAAACCAAATAGACAAATTTCACATTTAAACACATATAACAGACGGTTATAATAGCATTTAAAACACATAAAAATATGACATTTACATTCCATAATCAACCATTCACGTGACTACACAATAAAATATATGTTCAAATTCCACAACCATTTATGTGACTATATTGATTTTTTCATATATAAAAATAAATAACCCATCTAATAAAAAAAATTACTTATTTTTTCAAAAAATAAAAATAAAAATAAAAATAATTTGAACATGTATTTTATAGTGTAGTAATATGAATAATTCGTTATGGAATGCTAACATCGTATTTTGGTATTATTAATGCTAATATCATATTTTTAATGTATTTTAAATGCTGTTATGACTGTCTGTTATATGTGTTTAAATTTAAAATTTGCCTATTTGGTTTGAAACTTGTAAAAATGTGAATTTATTCTATCTTATTTTGGCTCGTCGGACCTTCGGGCGACCACGCTTCAACACCCGTCAATAGGAATGCCGGTCGGGGTTGGTACACTCGTCGAAACGTCTGGCGACCATCATTCACCACCGTTGCCAGAGGGAGTGGCGACGAAAGGGTGGGTTTACATTTACTGCTACAGTACATTTTTTTTTTTTTGTTAAAAAACGGGGTGGGTTTCTAGAAACCCGGGGTGCGGATATCCGCGCCCTGTATAATAACTGAAATATGTATGAAGCATGGTATACAACCATATACATATTTGTTTATTTTTTTTAAAAAGTTATTAGGAAGAGATAAATGAATTCACATTTTTTTTCCAGGATGTGTTGGGTGTTAAGTTTAGCAAACCCATTAATACGTGATGTTTATTAAATCAAATATTTTTGCAATACAATGAAGTTCAATTACTTTCTTAAACAGCTGGATATCGATTTTTTGGGGGAAAATTAATTACCGGTACCTTTGGCCATTTATTATTTTTAGGTTTCTAAAATTTTTTGAATTATTTTGAGTCATTAATCAATGAGTCCTAAAACAATAAGATATTTCTCAATACAAATGAGTGGAGGGAGCTAATGATGTATTTGAGACTCAAAAAATATTGAGCATAACAAAACACTTATATTTAGTGTCAATTGTCCAGTTTGATTTGTCTAAAATAGATTTAGGCAGCATTTGGTTGCATGATTGAATAATTTTTGTGTTTGTAAGAAGCTGCTTATACAATTGTGTAACCTAACAGTTTTACTGTAGCAACTTTCTGGAAACAGATTTTAGGTAAATAGTATCCAAAAACTGCGATTTTTAAAAGCTGGATGAAGTGAGTTTCCTACATAATTAGTTTCAAACCTATATTTTTGTAGAATCAATTTTGCAATCGGGCAACCAACCACACATTAATTAGGTCTTTTTGGGTTTTGTTTTGTTTTCATAATCGGCTAATTATATATGATATACACAATCTCGATCTATACTCATATATAATTGTTAAAAAAATTGACATTTTATATGATTTTTTTTAAAAAGTGGTAGACTGTATATACCTGGGAAACAATGTTACAAAAGTCTTGAAGCTGTAAAGGGATGAGAAGGTGATGCAAGATATGCATCAAAAAAAAGTAGAAGATAAAAGAAAAGGAAAGCAGAGAGAACTGGGGAAGGAAGAGGTACCTCCACAAGCAGTGACATCTTCTACAAACGAAAACATACAATCCGTTAGCATAAGTTTACGGAAAAAGATACATGTAGCCCACATTATAGCCTGTTTTGTAGTCCAGTCTATTTTTTATTTTTTATAAAATTATATACTCATCCTTTAAAGTGCATGCTATTATATAAAATGATGTATATGCTGAGATACATTAGTGTATTTTTTTCATAATGAAAAAAAATTAAATCATATAATATGTTAGAATCCTATACACCCTATAGCATAATGACTGTAAAACGGGCTACGTGTAGCTCTAAATTTATAACTTATTTTATTAGAAAAAAATCAAAACTCGTTGGATAAAACCTAGGCCCTCTGTCCGTCCATTGTTTCGTGCTTATTGGGCTTTTTTTTTATTATACTAGTTGTTGTGTATGTGCAAATGCACATATACAAAATGTAATATGTATAATGTCAAAAAAAATTATTCACAATAACATTTTCATAATATTAACTTTAAATATAAGAAATTTAATGTTTATAGTTTACCCAATCAAATGATGAAAATAATGGTGTCAAACACGAAAAAAAACAATCATAGATTCATAGTAAACAATGTTTTATACTTATTTTTCCTAAAAAGAATGTAGAAAAATATTAAAAGTTGACAAAAAATACAATTACCAAGAAAGCAAACCACCCTTAACTGCATTGGTCCCATAAAAACTGATCTAAGCAGATGAAGCTAATGTTTATACATAATTAATCAATTCAAAATAATCAAATAAATATGAGACGATAGTTAGATATCATTTGAGAAAAACTCAACACAAAAAAAAAATTATATATTGATGAAACACAGTGCAATGGCTGATATTATCCTCTACATTTTTTAATATATATATAACAACATATATAGATAATCTACCGTTTGAATTACAATGACACACACGAAATTTTATATATCAATATTTCATAATTATAATTGATTTTTATAGATTTCACATTCTTATTAATATTTTAAGATTATTTAATTTGTGGTGTTGGTTGATGTATATGCAAATGCATATGAATAAAGTGTGACATTTTTTTATTTATTATTGTTCATGTCAAATGATTTAGTTACAATAACACATTCATAATTATGATATGAAAGTCCAAATGTAAGAAACCAGAATTTCTATTTTTTTTCTTTCTTTTGGAGATTTTCTCTATTTATGTTACAATACTAAATTGTATAATGCCCAACATATGGTTCAATTGTTACCACCAAAAAAAAAATACGGTTCAATTGTTGTAGTGAATGCTATCATTGAAGTAAAAATAAAATATCTATGAACAGTTTAAATTATAGAGTACTTCTCAACAATAATAACTGATGAGATTTTAAAAAAATTTAAAAAAATTAGGCATTTTTGCACATAATAATCTTTAAAATATTTTGAGATTTATTGATGCAAAATAATTTAGTTGCATTGGTTAATAATAATTTAACAAGTTTGGTTTTCTATTTAAAATGTATTATATTATATTATAAAAAATTACTAAAAAAAGTTAAAAGTAAAAACTCTATTTAAAAACAAACAACTGATCATATAACAAAATCACTTGTGGCTATAGAATTCATAAACAAGTAATTATAAACATATTAATTAGTCAACCAAAATGTTGTTAACTTTAATTTCATGATTGAATCAACGACTGCTAGTGGAATTCGGATGAATAAAACAAATCACATACCCGAACTAAATTTACATCAGCGACAGTTATAAAACATCCCATACTGTGTTTTTCTCCCAAACTAAGATGGTGGACCTAACTGTGAGAGAGGCAAGTTCTGACAGAACTTGCAATGACATCAAAACAAACCAGAATGTTTGAATCCCACATCCACGGATGTGCATTCCATTGCTTTGCTTACTTCTTTTTGCCTTGCACGGGATGTAGATTGAAGGTAGTTACTGAGATCCATATCATTTGCCCTGCAACACACATATACTCAGAGGTAGATACAAATAACTGCAGAAACAAACATTATAAAACATTTAGAATTTATTAAACTGTCAAACAATAAATTTTTTGTATCCTACAAGGACAACCCACACCACAAATTGATGTTTTTATATTTTCAAATATAGTGTACATTTGAAAAAATATACACTGTATATTTATTCAAATATATATTCCTCGAACAAATTGCCTATGGTTCTCGTGCCATTATTTTATTTTATCTTTTTGGTAAAGTGAAGTGTCTGTTTCATTGTATTGGTTGAAATTCCCAATTTTTTTTAGTTTCTCTGTTGGCATTTATCTGGAGTCTGTTAGTGTTGTACTTAGTTACTTGTTGCTACTTTGTGGAAGTATTTTAAGCAATCTAATTATGTAACAATGTCATAGTGGACCTATATAAAATTTTCCCTATTCCAAACCTGCAACTCGACATGTATAAGGAACTTGATAATGTCACTTGATCGAGCTCCCCTGATCTGGTTCCATACTTCTTCACAATTCAGGTTTCATTGTTATGGTGAACACATAGACTGAGTTGTTTGAGTCAACCTCAATAGTGTGATCCGATTTTCAATGGCGGGAATAAATAAGCCATTCCAGTTGTTTGAAATTGCCAACTAAAAATATTCTTGTTCCACCACAAAATCCAAGATATCGAGGCCATTTGTGTGAGCACTGCAATTGTATAATATAATTTAGAGTGGAATGCCTAATCATAGGAATCTATTTGAATGACTCATAGAGTGTTACATTACTCGATATTGCAAATCATAAAGGATAAAGAAGATTCTTTGTACATGGTTCATAAATAAAACAAAAACACGGGTGATTTAACTTTAATGTTCAACAAGATTTTTAGCACAAAGCAAATCTAGAAATGAGGTTGTCCCAAAAGAAACAACTGATTTAACATAATCACTTCGTAAACTTAAATTCTATTGCACTAAACAAATATAGATGTCTAGCCCCGTTGATCAGATGAAATTTAAAAAAACTCAGAAAAGAGGAAGCAGTTAACCTGTTTGCCTTTTGTATCGTTCTTGAATTGCTTTTTGACTGAATAATTTGCATTCCAAATCTTCATTTGACCTGCCAAAGAATAAATTAATTACTGAACAAATAGTTGAAATACTTGGAAAGTATCTTATTTAGGATGAGTGCAAGATGTTGATATCCTCTGATTGTTTATCAACAATTATCACAACATATTTATTGTGTGTGCTGTTCATTAGGTAGCACCCAGCACCACCATCAGGTTCAAACCTTTAGTCTTCCAAAGTCTCAAGACAATGTTATTTGTGGTTAATTTCTTTGAATTTCAATATACTATTTTCAATAATTACCATGGCAACACAGACTAAGGTGATTCACTTGATTCTTTGTCAAAAGTTGGCCACTTTAACCAGAATGGTGAGAAATATAATAGTGCATCCATAAGTTTAAGGTACATGGACAACTGAATGTCCACCATTCAACACTTGCAATTAAAAATTCATATTTCACATTATATCTGTTATGCAATTCAAGGTTAGAAAAGAAAAGGGAAAAAATTAGGGAAGAACATGGAAGAAGAAAAGATGGTATAGGGAAGGACAGATAGAAAGATAAGTAATTTTTTTTTATGTCTCCATTAAAAATTGAAATACTGGCAAAACCTATGTTCACTTGAATAAAGAATAACCCGAAACTGAAAAGGACAAAAATGTCCCTATGCAACTAAAAACTCTTAAAAACTCCAAATCCTAAACTATAAGATTGCGATTGAAGTTAACATACATCAAAATAAATCCTAAACAAAAAGAGCATTCCAAGAGGGACCTCAACTAACATGTACAAAGATATATTAAGAAATCCAAATTATAAAAATTGTCAGGTGTTACTTCTTTCATTTCCTGCAAAAGAGTACAGCTGTAAATCAGCTTATAATGAAAAAATAAAACAAAATATTGCTAACATAAATTTTAGTTTGTATGACCCATTTAGAATCCATACTTCAATCCTTTAGCTGTCAATATTTGAAAAAAGATATCACACCAATAAGAGGGATGAGGGGAATTGCTGTTTATTTATTTTTAATCAGACATTATGTCCCTCATGTTCTCTTTTACATACATAATCACATATAATAGAAATTGGAATTAAAAGTTTCCACAACAGACTTTGAAGATAATATGGAAGGTGAACCAAAGGAATCCGAGTAAAATTTATCATACAAATTACACCAATGTGTATTTTGTGGCTGTCTTCACTCATGCCTATACCATGTAGAAAATGATTCATGATAACAATTTCATGCTTATGACAGTCAAGAGAGTGATAAACATTGCATAAAAATGTTTAGAATAGGATGCAATAAAATTAACTAATTCATTAAGTCAGCAAACATCAAGTAAAATTTAGCAAACAAACATCTACACACACGCAAGTATGAATTTCAATAGAAATTGGCCATCCTTTTGGTCCTGTGCTTATACTTTTTTTTTTAGCTTCACCCAGGTCTAAGGCAATGGATTATAGATATCTCTTTCCAATCTTGAAGGATTGATCTCCACTTTAGTTATAATATTTAATTAATTATTGAGCTTTATTTTCTCGTGTACATCCATCAGCTTATCCAGTGAATAGATATTATCTTTATTACCCTTCATAAGTATCAAAAGTACATGTTTGACATAAAGAAGGAAAACAAATTTTAATATTTCTGCAATCTAAAGCGCTAAAATATGGTGTTCAAATAAATTAGTTGGTGAAGCCATGGAAGAGTCTCCTCACCTATACAAAGATGGTTGGAACTGCAAGTTGCAACAATGTTTCATTCTGTATTGCTCCCCAAATGTCCAACTTGTAAGTACATGCTTCTTGTAATGAAGAGTAAAAAATTTGTAACAGAAGTCTAGGTTTGTATGAAAAATAATTAAGGATACATTATTTACTTTTGAATGCAATATATTTAGCATCACTAATTGCAAAAAAGAAGAAGAAGAAGAAGAAAAGTGTGAGGAGTGAAGAAGATCATGTTTAACCATCCAAACAAAATCAATAAATTGCACTAAACCTGCTTCTGCTACTGAACTGAACACTGGAAACTAAAAATTGTTTGTTGATCAAACATGAACCATAAAAAATCTGTTGTTGCTCAATCCTGAACCCAAATGACATGGCTGTTGTGTAGTCTGAACAAAAAAATGACTACACTAACCACATGATGGACCAAAAAAAATTTTGATTCAGCATGCCTGCTGCTCAAAGCCTCAAACCTAAACTTGAAAAAAAAATTGATTCAACATTATTAAATATTCTGATTAAACATCAACATTATCATCACCACTGATCATACCATCAATTTGAAAGATTATGATTCACCACAGATTCTTTTATCAGTTTGAAGCATTCAGATTAAAATACCTCTTGCTCAAACCTGAACTTGAAAAATGGCATTCTGATTCAATATTCTGAAATAGAAATGGCTTGTTGGTTTTTTTTTTTTTTTTGAGAAGGCTAATTGAGAAGGCTAGTTGGTTTCTTTTGTTCTCAACAACAATAGAACCTAAAGCTAACACAGGATTATACTTGAGAAAGTGACCATGGAATTTTAATTTCTGATTTCTTGTATGATTATTCAGATGCAAGCATGGAAAGATGAAGTAGAACAAGCACTCCAAGGGCAAAGAGAAACATAGTACAAACTTTCATCCTTAGAGGTAAGTATGTATTCATATTTAACTGGGAACATAAACATAAAACTTTCTTCCACTGGAAGATTTAACAAGTTTGTGTTGTCAATCAATAGGATTTCGATATTGAATATAATGATTTCACTGATAGGCTGAAATGCAGAAAATGAGTGGATGCAGAAAATGATTGGCAATGACAGGCATAAAAAGAGATGTTGAGCATTACTCGTACTAAACAAACTAACCAAAGATGCCTTCTTCCTATTTAAGTTTGTATGCAATGAACTAATAAAAAAATGAATGCATCTCCATGTCATTGATATGGAAAAATTGGATCAGAATTCAACGTTCTCTGCATTTTCCCATTCATTTATAGATATTCACATCTATTGCTTAAGAAATACGAAAACAAAAGCAGATTGACAAAACCAACAAGACATGAAGACCAGTGGAATTGAATGTTGTAAACTTTCAACAAACAATAAAACTATTCAACAAAAAATGTCCAATAACATGTCAATAGTAAATAATAAGTTTTGCTCATAATAACATGGCAAAACAAGTTATTCAAAGAGAATGTGATTCATGAAATAGCACAACACATACCTAAAAAATAATGGATTAGATGAACTTGTGAATAGATGAACCTGAAAAATGATTTCGGAATGTCCCTTACTCTTAGAAGAGTCTCAAACACAACTCCCATAATTCAAAGATACAAATATCCTCGCGGCTATGGAAGCTTATATTTTAATACACATAGTAAAGAATAATCTCATAAATGACAATAAAAAAGGATAGCATGATCACAGGGATTACTCAAAAAGACATCTACACCAACTCAAAAATCAAAATAAATTGAGAGGCAACATTTGATAGTTAAACTCCAACTAAAAAGCTTTTCCAAAAAGAAATCCCATATCAGACTTATTAATGCCATATAAATCACATATATTTAGCCAAAGAAATTGAAATCCCTCCCATCAATGAAGCTCCCAAATCTTTAGATTCTCAGTTCACTTTAACATTGTTCTTCCAAGTCCAAACCCCAATTGGAACCCCTCCCAGCTCTCATACAAATAAAAAATTACCAGTAAAGATCACATCTTTTCATCTTAGAGCAAAGTTTGAACCACTAAAGAAAAAAATCATTTCATGAGCTCACAATCGAAAATCCCATTGAACAATTCACATAAAAAATATCTTGGAATTTTTTCTCCATATATCCTTAACATTATTTTCTCTCTCAAAACAATAAAAATAAATCAAAACTCCATTTTCAACCCAAACAACCACTAAATTCTACACAAAGATCATTTCTAGATAAAAAATATTCAAATGTCATAGTTTGAGAACTGCAAGTGATTTAAGTATGTTAAAAGATATGAGCATGAACTTTAGGGTATGTACAATAGATATTCCAAGTAATTCATACTTCTCATGCAACATGTAGTTGGCCAATTCAGATATTGTCATGAATGCGTGCAGCACACTTTCATAATTGGAACATTACCTCAAGGTATGCCTTTGACATCCACAAGGACGCTAAAATCATGACTCCATTGACCGAAAAGTCTGCCTGATCCCAAAACAAATAATTATGACATTAATCTGAAATCCCTCAAGCAGTATGTTAGCAAATTTATAGATTGTGTAAAGCCCTTATACCAAAAAAATATATGATAAATGATATATTAATCCTCAATTAATCATTAATTAAAAATACATGAAAAACGTTTATAAAATATTCTATAACAAACCATAAAATATATTTTTTTAGATTACAATTATATTTTTTTTCAAAAAAAAAAAACGATCTATTCAAGTGATGGAAAGAATTATTTCTAAATTTTGGGTGAGCTCTTGAACATTGGTTAATGGCATATGAAAGTGATGCATGTTTTCTTTTGTTAGGTCATATTACTTTGATTTTATTCTAGGATCTTACCAACATAAAAAAACTACTGGGTATGGATCAGGTTTCAAGGTTTTTTTAAGGCATCCAATGCATGAATCTCTGCCACAATTACTGATTACTAATGACTACATCAATCAGAAATCAATTCATTAGCCATAACAAAACACATTCCAACAATGGCAAAATGAACAATAACTGATACCTGGATGTATGAAAGCCATGATTATTTTTTTCAACAAAAATAAATCTGAAGCATTTAATCTATAGATGTAGAGAACCCCACAAACCTTGCATAGCGTCTTCAGCCCATACAGACGGCTCTTCACCGCGGCTTCTCCTCCGCCTTGCAGTGCAAACACCTCCGCCTCTCCTTCGCCACTGTGGCCGTCGAATCCATCACTTCAATCCCTTCACTTCCTCCTCTTTAATCAACATAGACTAAAAAAAGAAACCCAACCGAAAAATTATTTTTTATGTGAAACCCAATTGAAAAAATCAGATTTTGTGTGAAACCCGCTTGAAAGTTTTCGTGGACTCAATGGGTTTGATGTCTCCGTCGAACATGTTGATGATCTTTTGAGGCTCGTTTCGTTGTTGGGTCTCTTCGAAACCCTATTGAGAATGCAGAGTGGCAGACGGTGAGAGTTTGAGAGATGGGAAGAGAGAGAAAGATGAGCATTTGTTAGAGAATTTGTTGACAGAGGGATAGAAGGCAGATCGACGTGTCGTTAAATTGCATTAATCTGGCAATTAAAAGAGAAATGAAAGAGGAAGAAATGTGGCAGATGAAAAGGCTTCTAAGGTAATTTTTTTTGTGAACCAATTTCATTTGGGATGGGGAGATTTTTTTTCTGCTATGGAGACTTTTATACAGAGTCTAGATACAAATAGATATAAATATTCAAGTCATATTTCTTCTTAACCATTTACTTAATCCTTAATATTTAATATATATATCTTTTTTTAATTCACAATTAAATGTAAATTAAATATTTTTGGTAATTTGGTAGCATTTGGTTATGCGATTGGACAGTTTTTGTGTTTTCAAGAACTTTGTTATGTAATCGTGCAATCAAACAGTTTTGCATTTTCTCTTTCTGCAAACAAATTTTAGATAAATAGTATAAAAAAACTGCGATTGGAAAAAGCTAGGGAGACAGTTTTCTGTAAAATCAATTTTAAACCCAGCACTTGTAAAAAATCAATTTTGCAATCCTGTACCAAATGATACCTTAATATTGGTATTTTTTTGTGTGTTGTGATTTATTATTTAAGGATTTCAAGTTTATGATTTGATTCTGATATTTTCATAATAAAAATAGGGTACAAATATTTTTCTAACAGTGAATTATATCTTGAAAATCATTTCATTTTGTAAGCATTCCATTTTCCTGATAATATTATGATATTCGATTTTAATTATAAGTTGATAAATATATTAATCTTGATATGTAAAAAAATATTCAAATACATATAGTTTAAGTAAATTATTCTTTTTTTCTATTTTTTAAGCTCATAATATGAATATGAATTTATTTATAGATATGTTATAACTTAGTTTGATTCTGATATTTTCATAATAAAAATAGAGTACAAAATATTTTTCTAACAGTGAATTATATCTTGAAAATCATTTCATTTTATAAGCATCCCATTTTCTTGATAATATTATGATATTTAATTTTAATTATAATTTAATAAATATATTAATCTTGGTATGTATAAAAATATTCAAACACATATAATTTAAGTAAATTATTAATATGATTTAATGATATATATAAAAGATTTGATAAAAATGTATATATTGTGTAGTAAATTATGAAATTAAAATGATGTGAATTGATTGTCATGAGATTGAATAAATTGATATGGATAAAATGGTAATATGAGTGAGATTAATGTGGCATGAATGGATTGTCATGGGATTGAATAGAATGATAGGGATAAAATAGTCAAATGACAGTTTTTTGGGTTAAGAGACTTTTATATAGTAATATAGATTTGTATCGATACTCTATATGATGCTCAGCAGTCCAGGTTAGCGTCGAAGAGATTTGGGCGAAACACTTTAATGGCTTTTTTTAGATAGACCCCCAGGTTTTAGAATCTTATAAAACAGCCCGTATATTTGTTATAACTAGGTCTCTAATATTTATAACTAGGTCCCTAACAAAAACCGCTGCTTCTGTTTTTTCTGGGCATTTTGAAGATCCACCCACATATTATATCAGTTTCACAATTAGTCCCTATCTATGTTACAAATAGATCCTTGATCTAATTTTCAAAATTTATAAATAAGTCCTTGATCTCAACTTTCTGGACTTCAAATTTCACCCAACCCGGTTTCTTAGTAATTGTATCATTGACGTGAATAATTATTTCACCAATTTTGATTAATTTTGTCATTCACTATGGATAAATAAGTGGGTAACGTGTAATAGGTTAATTTGTTGTTTTCTGAAATTCTGATGGGAATGTTAATATGTTGTTTTTCTTTCTTAATAAGTTATATGTGTTTTCAATTGAATGTTAGGAATAGCCCCGTCAACAGTTTTTTTTTTTGCATTTTTTATTTTTTTAAAATAGTAAATCTCGTTTAAAGAATTATATGTTTTGGTGAAAAATGTATATTGTTTTATTTTGAATTACATGGCATCATTTTTTTAATAGAGTATGAGATATATGAGATTGCATTTATGGTTGTAAAAAGAAGTGTGTGTAAATATTTTTAATTGAATGTTCAGGATAACCACATAGACATTGATATATTTCGAATTAAATGAAATAATTTTTTAATAGGGTACATACCTCATTGGATGGCTAACAATATATCAACCGCAGTCAGGTCGTCGCCCAGCAACACACGTTAGTGCCCACGATTAATGCGAAACACTTTAACCACTTAATGGGACATTTTGCATATTACCCCTGGCTCTATACATTTTATACAACGATCCCTATATGTATTATAAATAGGTCCCTAATATTTATAACCAGGTCCCGGCTACTTTTGTTTCTTTTTGCTTTGTAGATCCACCCACATATTTACCAGTTTCACTATTAGACTCTATCTATGTTACAAACAAGTCCCTGATCTGATTTTTAAAATTTATAAGTAGGTCCTTAATTTCAAAATATGACTTTCTAGACTTCAAATTTCATGAAACTTCATTCAATGGTTTTTCGGACCATTAAGATACCCATAAAATTATAAATTTTTATTCATATTTAATAAATACAAAATTTATAAATGGAATCGGACTGAGTTGAGCCCACAAAATTATTGTTCAATCTTTTGCTTTTGAATTTAAAATTTTTTTGTATTTTTTTTTATATTGGTTTTAGATCTATATGTATCGACTTCATAAAATTTGAATTATAAAATTATAAAATAAATATTTTTGTATTATCATTTGAGCGTATAAAATTATTTATTGCAAGTTTCTACTATAGTCTCAATTTATATGTTCATATTTATGTTGATGATCATAAAACTAATTATTTCGTAAATTTTCATAAATTCTTTTGATTTCACGCAACAAGTGTATCCACATGTTCTTCAATATCTTTCTCTCTCTCTCCTTGGATTTTGACTTCGGATAAAAAGATTTAAATTAATCTCTATATCTATACTCTATATGAAGTAGCGGGCATGAGTCATCCAACCGTAATTTTTTTAAAATTTTACTAGATGAATGAACACGTATCGAATAAATGGATACATATACGTGGATGCATTTGCTGGGCGTTTTCTATAAGGGCCCCAGATCTTATCTATAAACTATCTAAAAATAATATATTAAAAATAACAATAGATTTATATTAAAAATGTATTCTTAAATACAAAATATATTTTGTTAAAATGTGCGCTAGCGTATACAGATAGCGCCAAAAGATTAGTGCGACACATTAATGGGACATTTTGCAGATTGCCCCCATGTTCTATAAGTTTCATAAAACGACTCCTATATATTATAAATAGGTCCCTAATATTTATAATTAGGTCCCTAAAAAAATGGCTTTTTATCTTTTTCTGCGATTTTTGGAGATTCACCCTCAGATTCTACTAGTTTCACAACTAGACTATATCTATGTTACGAACAGATCTCTAATCCAGATTTCAAGATTTATAAGTAGGTATCTAATATCAAAACATAACTTCCGTGACAAAATAAAAAAAACACTGCCCTAACAAAATAAAAATAATTATTTTTACATTTAAAAAAAATTGATACATATAGATTCAAAATTAATAAAATTCTATTTGTAATTTTTATATTTATTAATGCGAGTAAAATATTTATATTTTATAATTTTATGAGTATCTTAATAGTCTGAAAAACCATTGGATGAAGTTTCATGAAGTTTTTTTTATATTGGTAATATATGATGGATTCCATAGATGTAGGTGATTTTTTTTTGTCAAATCACATAAATTTTCATTTCATATAATTATGATTTTGCTTTCATTTTCTATACTTTTGATTCGTGACAGAGCAATCTTCAGGCCAACGACCTCATATTTAACATGCACTTTAATGCAGCACAATATTGTCAAATTTTCTCCCAGTCAGACATATTGGTAATTTATGAAATGAAAATATTACTTCTGTAATTTCAAGAGTAACAGACTCATGTTTATAGGCTATCATTAAACACTGCCCTAATTTTTTTTTTAAAATACTTATTTTCACATCTAAAGAAAAATTTATACATATAGATCCAAAATTAATTAGAACAAAACAAATTTTAAATTAAAAAGCAAGACATCTATCAATAATTTTCTGAGCCTAAATGAGTTCGATTCTATTACAGTCATAAGTACAACCCCAAATGCAGTTATTATATATTTTAAAATTTTAAAAATAGTAAACATTGCACCTTTAATATATTCATTCTTAGTAAATGTTTTAAAAAATTAACAAGGTATATATCTCATATAGAGGTATATACATCGTCAGAAAAATATTAAATGACTAAAAAGGTATATGATGGTGTATTTCGATTTGTAAAATGAACGGTTATATGAAAAATAAGTATATACTGAAATACAATAATATATATTTAAAAAAATATATAAATATATACATAATAGAATCCCAGTTATCAAACATTATTTTTGTCTTAGAAGAATTGTTTATAATAATATGGACTCTTGTTTATCTTTCAATTATAATATAAATTAGCTTATATAATTCAATTACACACGACTGCTTGTACATACAATTAGCTGGGTTATTTGCAATTTCTTAGGGCCAATTTATCTAAATTTTAATATTTTTTCACACTTATTTCATTAGCATGATTTTCAGGTAACTTAGTACTACGCGCTACACGGTACACCATACTAGTTATTATTAAAATGCAATCACAGTTGGGTGTATTAGAAGGCAGATTGTCACTCTGTCTTGGTACATCAAAATTTAAAAAGAAAAGAAAAAAAAGGAATAGCAACCCCTTTTTGGCAAACTCATTCATTCATAAAGTCCATTCAATGAACCTTTTGAAGCACATCACGCACGTACAAATCAGATGGATCCGTCAATCGGACGGCCAAATTAAAACAAAATAAAATATAAAATAATAAAAAATTGTCCAAACCAAACCGACGACGATAAGTGAGAACAGATGAAAATGGGGACCGTCGCCCGCCATTCTCTCTCTCTCTCTTTCTCTCTCTAAAGTTGCAGAGAAGCTACAAAAGATAGAAACCCAAGTCAACCTTTACGAATCGGAGAAGAGAATACCTTAAAAAAATCCCATCTTTAGAGCTGCTCGTTTGTCGGATTGGGGAGACTTTCCTTTCCCACTGTAGGTGAACGAATCGATCGGTCTTGGCTGTCGAAAAAAGGTGATTTTTGTTTGGGTTTTCCAGATCCGGTCTTGGTTTTCTCTTCCCGAACCTCATCTCTTCATTGGGTCTTCAAAGATTTGATTTTTCCCCCTTTTTTGGTGGTTTTAGGAGGGGAGGGGGTGATCTCAGATGGGGAGCTGTTGGAGCGCTCGAGTCAAGGCGGAAAGTCCTTTCCACAGCGTTTCGGCTTCAGGTGCTTATTGGGTTTCAGATTTTTGGAGTCTGGGTTTTGGTTTTTTGTGGGTTTTCTTGTTCAGTTTTGTTTGGAAAGATTGGATTATTTAGGGGAGCTTTTTGTGGGCTTTCACTTTCTGAGGAGAGTTGATTTGGGTTTTTTTCCCACTGTTTTTCACCATGTCTGCTAATTATGGATAGTTTCGTGTTGGATTTGTCTAAAATAGATTATGTTCCTTTTTGGGTTTTGTGGGCTATTTTGATCTAAATGGATTCATAACCAATAATTTGAAAAAGAATGGTGTTCTTCATAGTCCATGTGAACCAAATGTTTTTTTTTAAATATTTGGATCTGTACATTTAATGGTGTCATTCATATCGCATCCCACAATCTCTTGCATTTGTTTTCTAAAATTCATTTCTTGTGATTGTATTGGTTATCTTTGAACATAGTCTAGTCACAAATTACTCCAAACTTTACTGAATGTTCATAAAAGATCGACGATTGGCCTAACAAACTACCATTCTACAAAGCTATGTATTTAGTACTTTTAGGATCCGGGTACCCATTTATTTTGGATGCTTTATTGCATAATCCAGAGTTAAAAAAACTAGCCTATTTGTTGTCACCACCTTCACAACGAACATAGAAGTTTTGTGTGTTTTCTCATACTAATAATCAGAATACATCTGGAAAACATACTAATTTGCCGTAGTTTATTTGTACTTACCTTGTATCAGCTAAAAACATACACTTACCATACTGAATGAAACTCTTGTTGAATTTTGTTATGCACTGTGACTGTTTGTGAAGTAACATTTTTTCCATGATTTATTAATGAGAAGAGGACCCTTTACCGTGTAGGAGCAAATTCTAGATACACTGGCAGCGGGAACGATTTGAGCGGTTCAAGCAGCCGTGTGTCTGCAGCTTCAGTGCCTCTGACCCCACGAAGTGAGGGCGAGATATTGCAATCATCCAATTTAAAGAGCTTTACGTTCAATGAAGTCAGGGCTGCTACCCGGAACTTCCGACCTGATAGCGTCCTCGGAGAGGGTGGCTTTGGGTCCGTCTTCAAAGGTTGGATTGATGAACATGCATTTACAGCGGCCAGGCCCGGAACTGGCATGGTGATTGCTGTGAAGAGGCTCAACCAAGATGGCTTTCAGGGACACAGAGAGTGGTTGGTGAGTGTGGCTATATTTGAGTTTAGTTTATCAGGTTTTTAGGTGATTTTAATTTTAATATATGTTTGTATGTGCAGGCAGAAGTGAATTATTTGGGACAGCTATACCATCCCAATCTTGTAAAGTTGATCGGGTATTGTCTGGAGGAAGAGCATCGCCTTCTGGTGTATGAGTTCATGCCCCGTGGAAGCTTAGAGCACCACCTTTTCCGGAGTGAGTTTCATGTTCTTTATTGCATATATCATTAATTTTCACCATGATGGACACACATATCCACTCAAGGCAACAAACTCATGATTTTCTCTCTTGTTTGAGGGCATCAGCTTATATCATATTTTCTTATGCACAAATGTTGGTAATTCTGAAACTTTAAGATTTTTTCAATACAGGGGGTTCATATTTCCAGCCTCTATCATGGAATCTCCGTATGAAGGTTGCTCTTGGGGCCGCCAAGGGGCTGGCTTTCCTGCACAGTGAAGCAGCTAAGGTCATATACCGGGATTTCAAAACCTCTAATGTGCTTCTTGATTCCGTAAGTGTATTAAGGACATTCCCAATTATCAATTCAATGTGTTTCTAAAGATCTTTGGTATCTCACATAACTTTCTTTCTTTATAGAACTATAATGCAAAACTCTCTGATTTTGGCTTGGCGAAAGATGGTCCAACTGGCGATAAAAGCCATGTATCTACCAGAGTCATGGGCACATATGGTTATGCGGCCCCCGAGTACATGCAAACAGGTATCCTTTGCAATCCCCAAGTTTTTGTAATTCATCCCCATTGATATTTTGTTACAGGTATCATCTTCATTTACTAGCTTTCAAGCATGAATAGTATTATCAAACTCCATATTTATCTTCATCTTCTTGTCAAAACTCAAACAGATTCAGCTCTTGTCAAGATTCTGTTCTCCATTTATATGATTACAAAGTTATATCAGAATCATACTGTTCCTTTATCCAGTGCCAATGCACATTATCTACCCCACAAGTCTCAATCGTGACACTGTTTTGGTCTACAGAAGAAAAATTGATTGACAATTTTTATTCAGTCTTCATGTGACCATATATCTATTAGCTCATTCTTGTTTGTAAAGCGACAGTAAAAAATTTATAAGTAGAATCAATTCTAATTTATAATGGATGGGCCATGCCTTGGACTGAAAATGCTAGGTTTCTGATATATCAATTTACAAGCTGGTTGGGTGGGGGCCTCTTGGGGGATAAACCATTAATTAAATCTGTAACTTGCAACTTGAATATTTCCCATTCACATTCTGTCTTATACTCCATCTCTTCTCATTGGCTTGGTTTTATTTTTAAGTTGTTTAAACATGATCTGTGTTTGATGAGTCATCCTTTTCAACAACTTGCCAATCATGGATTCATTTTTAATTGAATCTTGAACTTTTCCTATTGTTGGTTTCCTACGTAAGCAACTTGCTTGTGAAGATGTACAAGACTGTTTGAAAACATGTTGATAGTTCTTGGAGTTCTACTTTTGCATGAATCAAAATCATATTTAATTCAAAGTCGTTTCTGAACGCCCCCAGTGGTCACTGCTTATAACTAAAGTGAAAAAATAACTACATTTAGTTATAAAAAATCAGCTTTTCAGGAATCTAACACAAGTGTGCTTTCAAAAGTTGCTTTAAATGGGAAACTCTTTTTCAAATTTGTTACCAAACTAATTAACTCTTACTGCTGAAGGACATCTAACTACCAAGAGTGACGTATACAGCTTCGGAGTCGTCCTCTTAGAGATGCTATCAGGCCGCCGGGCAGTGGACAAGAACCGCCCAAACGGGGAACACAATCTGGTTGAGTGGGCGAGACCTCATTTGAACAGCAAGCGAAGGATCTTCCGCGTGTTGGACACCCGGCTCGAAGGGCAGTACTCACTCAACGGGGCTCAAAAGGCTGCATTGTTAGCCCTCCAGTGCCTCTCGAGCGAGGCCAAGTACAGACCGTCCATGGACCAAGTGGTGCAAACGCTCGAGGAACTCCAGGACACGAGAGACACGACGAGTAGGAGGAGCCCTCAGACCTCCCGGAATGGAAACCATCAGAACATGAGTGCACAACGATCTCGAAGAAAAAGTTTACAAGAGGGGGCCAATGCAAGAGCTGCGTATCCGAGGCCATCTGCTTCACCCCTTCACAATTAAAAGCAGTTAGAGCTACTAAATGAGGTGAGTTGATTATTGTTTCTGTTTTTAATGGGTGGT